>PVIH01017692.1:0-40994 GCA_004025045.1 Sigmodon hispidus
AGGATATACAGGGATGGAAAAAAAAATTCAGAGGGAAAGATGAACACAAAGAAAATATAGGTGTAGCAATCTTATTTGTATTTCCACCCTTGATAAGCCATGCTTATGATTCTTATCCTCTGTATAGTTATTGTTAACCCTTCCACATTTTAAATTCTTTTTTTTACTGTGTTTTTTTTGATAAATACAAAATAAAAAAGGAAAAAAAATGTTTTGCAATAAACATATGTATAGTGAATAGAGTACAAATTTAACTATAATCTCAAAAATATAGGCTATGGATCTACCTGAAATACTTAAATGTAGGCTATGGATTCAAATAAAATGCTTGATAATTTTATACAAACACATAAACACACACACATAGAGAGCATATATGTATATATATACATATATATATCACAATTATTTATCAGTCCTGCTATCAATCCCAAACCAGAGCACCTGTCATAACCACAACTTTAAAATGTCAACACAGATTAGCATGGCAAAGCAACACTTAACACAGAGGAGGCTGGGGAATTGTTCTTGACATTTATGTTAATTACATATTAACATTGCAAAATGTATCAATATTACCTTCTAAAAATTACTTCTAAAAATGTTTTACTTGGTACTAACTTAAAATTCACCTGCATGTATTTTATTTACATCATCATAATCGGGTCAGATTTTTATGTGTTTAAATATCTGAAAGAAATTCAGAATTTAATAGCATTTTAAAATCTTAATTTAAACTCCAAGCAGCCTTACCAAAGGGGGGGAAAAAGTGTAGTTTTGCAAGATTTCTGGGCAAATGGCCAAATACAAAATTAAAAATGTACAAAACTCTGACAGTTAGATAGAAATTTGAATCTTCCCAGAAGACGATTTAAATAGGGAAAAGCTAAACAAATGCGTTGTTTCTAGGAAGGAAACTGGGAGAATGTGTGCAGGGGAGAGAAGCAATTCCAGTAGACCCAAGGGAAAAGATAAGCTCCCATCTTACATCTTAGTGCATGCCCACATTCTCATCACTCTGCAGTGGCAATAAGGATGCTCAGACCACACACTGGCAAGCAGGCACTACCCACCTCCCAGGCATTGTTTACCAGAAGGTTATAGAAAATCATAAAAGGGCACCCTTGGTTTTCTTTAAGAACACTTATTGCTTATTTTTAGTGCTTTTACATTCGTATTTTATACTGATGATTCCTTAGTAGATATTATTGACACAATGAGATTATTCAGAAATTATTCCTTAAGGAGGTCATTGGGCAGCGAGGTAATGACATTTTAGCAATAACACATCCAAGATAATGGAGGTATGGAGAACCAGAATGTTCTTCCTTGGATAAGTAGCACCATCATTGAGCTAAAGACAGAAGAATTAGATAGGGGAGAGCTCTCTGCCCTGCCTCTATTTGACAAAAAGCAGAAAATTGATTTACAATGACAACAGGTGCTCAGCCTCCATTTCTACTAAAAATAAAAAAGTAGCGGAGCCAAGCAGTGTAGCAGTAGATCCCCACATCAGCCCTGGAGATTTTACCAGAGGAATACACTTACTGACTCACTATGCAAATTAGCCTTTAATTTCCATTTTGTTTATTTTAGGGGGTTGATGTTGTTTTGCTTGTTTGCTTGCTTGCTTTTGCTTTCCCTCTAAGACAGCACCCATAGATACTTGGTTCTTTTCCTTTTTCTTATCACTTTGGTAAAACTTTATTGTTCTCTCTTGAAAATGCTGGATAACCCCAATGACAACCCTTGGAAAACTGCTCATTTCTGAGTGTCTCCTGTAAGTTTCTGAGCTATACTTGGTAATAAGATTTTGTTTGCTTTTCTGCCAGAGGCCATAAAGCCAGAGGCCATGATGCCAGAGGCCATGATGAGAGGCCATATCATAGGAGCAGCATGTGGCTATTGAGGTTCAGGGTGTTGGGACATCATCAGGTAGACCCCTGACAGATAAACCTGTCAGGCAAGACCTGCACTACCCCAGAATACAGATACCAGAATGTCTCTTGCTTCTATTATGCCTTTTCATATTTGCTGTTGCTATCTGTTTCTGATATCTCTCATGGCTGAATTCCCTACTACCTGTAGGGTAATGTGTTTATCTCATGGAAACTTCCCATTCTTCTGGCAACAATAATATTTTCTAATTATTATGAAAATAACTTCATCCCTAAGCTGTACTCTCTAATTAATAATAATAACATTAGCCAACACGGAGTATTGATGAATAAGATTATATACAGGGCTATGTTGTACAGCTGGGCCCATGAATCCCACCCAAGGAGTTTGCTTCAGATTACAGCTAAGGTCAATGATTAGGAGAACAACTGAATTTTCTGGAAGCCAGACTGGCCGTAATCCTCTTAAAGCTATATAGATACAGTAATAGGTGTGGGTGTGTATCATTTGGCTGAAACAAAGCCTTGTAATAACTTCAGGTTAGATCAGAGGTTTGACAACAACTTTAAGATGAAAAGCTTGCAGAGAACACTCTAAGGACACATGGCTGAGATAATAATATACAAAGCAGTCCAATTGCTAAAGTTGGCTAATAATGCAAGGTGATGATTAACTTCTTGTATCCATTCCTGCCCTCAACCTCCTGATATAGGAAACTATTGATAAATTGGTACACACCCTAAAGTTCTAATCTACAGCCAACTGATTTTTTTTTTATGTAAAAAATTTAGTGTTGTGATTCGTTTAGGATTCCTTGTAAGGCTAAATTTCAAGAGAGTAGTAGAATGACTGATTCCTTTTTTGCAGCTGCAGTATGCAACCTGCCAGCAAGAGAGTTGGCTGGGAAAAGATGCTTTCTGTTTGTCCATCTTCTGTTAATCTGCAGCAAGTTACTTAGATGTAAATGTATATAGGATATTGGGATGATTTTATTTTTAACCATGTAAGGGAGATGGAAAATATTTGACTTGTACTCTATAGGAATTTAGCAAAATCACTGTGTAGGAGAGAGATTAGAATGAACAGATGTTTTTTAGTAGTACTTTGACCGTGAAGAATCCTTGTGGAGCACAATGACTGGCTAAGGGGCCTTGCAGCCATCCCATGACTTTGTTCACAAGACACTTCAGACACACCTGGGGCTCCTGTATTATTGTGTATTACACACAATGCTTAATGAAGTAATAGAGTCATAGAGTCATGTGATGCTTCCCTTCAGTAAGACATGTAAATTTAGGTTAGGGACCTTGGTGTGAGAAAATGCTTTTTATAACAATCAATAAATATGCTTTTGTGTGGCTGTTGGTCCCTAGTCCAGCTAGTCCATCAAAAGAGGCTGATGAATAAAGAAAGAAACAATCAAAATAACATGTGAGTATCTTTTTCCTAACATCCTCAGATAGAAACTTCACTAGCACCATGAATTTCCTTCAAGCCTTCATATTGAGCTGCCTAGAAGCTGGTCCACTAGCCAGCAATAAATACATTTTTCTTGTAAATCTATCTTTCATAATACAAATACATTTCAACTGAGTATCCTTCAGGTGTTATTACTATCCCACTACATCTGGAACTTGAAGCTGCTGATCAATCCAAAGTGACTGCCACAAGGAGAGTTACAGCAAGAGACTTTGCATTCACAGCATGATTTAATTTCCCCAGGAAAAGTATCCCAAAAGATAAAACTTAGCAAACATAATTTACACTTATTTTTAAGCCACAGATTTTTATGGGATGTTATACTATTTTAGAACTGACTGCCTCAAATAATGGGAGTTGTTTTATTTTGATAACTGAGACCTGAACAGATTGTTCTGTTTGGAATACCACAGAGTGAATTAGAATTATGCAATATGTTCTTCATGATAGCATAATTAATTCAAAATTGTACAGGACTAAAGAGGTGAAGGGGCAAAGGTTAGGCTAATATAAATTAGCCTCAGATTATACTCTTGTAATTAGATTTTTGAGTATTCAAATATGAATAGGTTGTCTTGACAGTGATATCATTATAGATATAAAGAAGATGTAGATGAGAGAAGTCTCTTCTTTCCAAGGGCAATTAATCAAACAAAACTGATATATGGCTACATATACATAGATTTTTAAAAGAAAAGGAAAAGGAAGAAATGTAGAATTAAGAAAAAAAAAAAAACATTCCGGCTAGTATTCCATTTGGCTTGACTTCTTTTTCCCTCTCTCTCCGACAAATGAAGATTCTGACCTGTCAGAAGTCAAAGGATCCTGGCAAAGGGAAGAACTGGTCATCTGATACCATGTTGAAAGGTGATGGATGATGTCTCCCCAGTTCCCCCCACTGCAACCATCTGGTTTCCGTTAGAAGTCTCTTTCACACTTAACTTCATTTACAAATGTGAAGGACTCCTTGAGGAATGGAATATTAACTACCCTGTTGAGAGATTCTGTGAACGCCTTCAGTCAGAGAAAAATGAGGTAACTTTTAGAGAAATCGTGCTTACATACTTCTCTGATTCCTAATTTTCATATCATGTATTTTAATGTCTGAATAAACAGTCTTCTTGTCAAATTGAGCTCCTATTCAGAGATGTTTCCTTGCAGCTCACCATGGACTTAATCAGATCATGGCCACTGTCTGTGTCCTTGGTTTCACCATTTCTGAATCAAGCACAATAGCTTAGGATAGGGAGCAGGTTCTGATGCAGGGCATCAGAAACCCTTTGCATAGAGTGAGTGTGCAACCATAGTCATCTCTATGAACTCAACTCTGGAATTTGTGTACCTACATTTGTTCTATACCTGTCTATTTCATCCAGGACCATCCTGCTCCATCTCTCCCTGGGAAGTGAAGACCAGCATGTTTCCAGTACTCTAAACTATGGTATTTAAAGGCAAATGTTGAGGAAATTTTGCATGAATTTCATTATTATTTGTTACATAAAACCAATTGCACCCAATACAAGACAAGTTTCATGAATGTGCATTCAGGGCAATGCACACTATGATCCTATCACTATAATTCTGCATCATCATCCCCAGGACTAAATAATTTTTTTTAGGGATGTAACAATTTTCTGCTGGCTTACTTCATCTTCAGTTTAGGAGATATGTATCTTTCTCCACATCATGTTCAATGCACAGGATGAGGTGCTGCATGTACTCAGAAGAAAACTTCACAAAGAAAATTTGTAAAGTTACAGGAAGCACAAACACTCTGTACCAGCTTTGGAAATCAATGAACAAGCTATGCATCCTTTATGTAAAATTCTTGTGACAAGAACTATTTCAAACATCAGTTTTATGAATCTTAGAATATTTGCATATAGTTTACCAGTTAAACATTCCTAATCAAAAAATTCTCAAATCAAAAATGGTCCAAATTTTTAATCTCAAAAATATTTAGACAGAATTCTTACAACTTTTTAGTACATGGCTTATCTCCCCACTGAAGCCCCCTGAGGTCACTGGTTACTCCTCATCATGTCCTATATAGCATGTGATATCTCAAATGCCATGAATTTAAGTTTTTCTGCTGCTTATCATTCCATTCTGATACAATTGTGTACAGTCAGAAATTAAATATTTTTGAATGAAGCAAAGAAAAAGTATCTGTAAGATTATGTTTCTTCAGCAATTTAAAAATGAGCTTGTTCAGCCACTTTGGAATGCAGTATGGCAGTTTCTCAGAAAATTGAGAATCAGTCTCTCCAAGGACCCAGCCATACCACTTCCGGGTGTATACCCTAAAGTTGCACAGTCACACTTCAAAGGCATTAGCTCAACTATGTTTATAGCAGCGTTATTTATAATAGCAAGAACCTGGAAACAACCTAGATGTCCCTCAACTGAAGAATGGATTAACAAACTGTAGTCCATCTACACAATGGAGTACTACTCAGCAGTAAGAAAAAATGATATCCTAAAATTTGCAGGCAAATGGATGGATTTGGAGAATATCCTCCTGAGTGAGGTATCACAAACCCAGAAAGATAAGCAGGGGATGTACTCACTCATTAGTGGACTCTAAACAAGCAAACAAACAAGAAATAAAGCAAAGCATGCCCAAGCTGCAAACCACAACCACTGAACAGCTTGGGATCAGAAACACCCTGGACTGACTCCTTGGATCCCACTCCCCCTAGAGGAACACCTGACTCACTCTCAAGGGAGTGGGGAGAAAACTGGATCTGGCAGGAGTGGAGACTGAACTAAGCAATATTGGGGCAGTGGGACCATGGGACTGCCTGCCGCCTGCCCAGGGAGGGGATGGGGAGTTGTGGAGAAGAAAAATGATCTGATGTGGCAGGAGGGGGAAGGGACCTTGAATAAGAATATACAAGGTTAGAAAGTGTGACTTCTTTGTTCATAATAATAAAAAAAGTAAAAAAGCACATTTTAGAATAAAAAGTATAGAAAGATCGTTGGCATCAGAGTAGTAAATGACAGCCATTATCAATATTTTGATATCTGTCATTGACTACCTCCTTGTTATGTTAGGGCCAACTAGAAGGATGGTGCAGGTACTAAAGTATTTCCATTTCACAGATAAACAGCTACAGCCAAGTTGTTTTTGTCATTTGACTGTGTCAGAACTTTGACGTGGTTGGTGGTAAGTAGGTACCCTCACTCCAGAGTTGGGGTGTGTTGTATGTATGGTGTAAGCACTTGAGTATATAAGGTGTGTTCCAGTGCACGTGCAGGTGGAGGCCAAGGAGGATGTCACTGTCTTCCGTTGTCACTCTCTGCTTACTACATTGAGACAGTTCCTTTCACTTGACATGAAGTTCACATTAGACTGGCTGATCAGCCTTGAACTCTCACGAGCCATTTGTCTCTGAAGTCTAATGCTGGAACATATAGGTACGCTCAGCACAAATGGGTGCTGTAAATCCAAGCTCATGTCTTCATGCTTACACCACATGATCTTCCCCATTTAGCCTCCTTGACATCCCCTCGTATATATATATTCTTTACCCCTACTCAAAAATATCTTTTGATTACAATTAATATACATGATGATGAAACATTACTTACTATAAATATCAATAAGCAACACATGCTATAATTGATCAGATATACAGACTTGTTGTTATTTGTTAATTTTTTCTAGGTTAAGTGTGGTGAATTGTATCCAAAACAGCATTAATTTTGTTGTGATTATTACGATTCCTTAGGGCAAGTTTTTCTTAAAATCTGTAATTTTTTTGCCTTAGTTACTTGTATATTATGTTTCCATTTTTCCTTACTTTATTATTTTGTGGGGAAGGTATATCATGTAGATGCAGGCTCCTGCATGTGTAGAGATGCAGGTATACATACATGGAGGACATAAGTGTACTTGTGGCACTGGTGAAAAGAGAGTTGCTTTTCTTTAAGGATTTGGTCTCCTGATGAGTCAGCCTTGCTACTACAGTGGATGATGACCCAACACCCACAGACAGCACTACCTGGACTTGATCAGTTTAAAGAAAATGAGGTCACAAAGTTTGGTGGGTATGGGAGAAGGCATGGATATAGAAAGAAATGTGGAGGAGTATACATATAGTCAAAATACATTGTGTTTGAAATCCTCAAAGAACAAATAAAGTATTTTTTAAAGAAGGCATTATCCAGATAGTCTGTTTAAAATAAAGGCACAGTTATTAAGAATGCAAAAATAACGCTCTGCTATTTAAACAAACATAAATTAAACCAAAGACACAGTTTTCACTGAATTATTTATTTTAAAAATGGAACAGAGGAAAGAATTGCAGTTTATAAACATTGATACAAGTAATGCTTCTATGTACTGGGACTTGAACATATTCAGAACTTGAAAAATAATTTAAGTTCTTATATTAATTGCACCTACCATTAATAATTTCTCATTTAGAAACCACTTATAATTATGTGATCTTAAGCAATTATAAAGAACACTTTAATTTCTTGCTGTATAGACAAAGTGTGAGGAATGGTAAAAACAGTTTTTATAAATTGTAAGAATTTTCCTGTGCAGACATTTTTAACTCATTCAAAACAGAGACATAAGCCCTGAATTGGAAGTAAACGTAGCTTTAATGTATCAAAAACTAAGGGTTATTTAGGTAAATTAAACTAAGAAGTATAAAATTCTAATTATGAGGGGAAAAGTACATTAATTTAAATATATCTATACTCAATGATATTTCCTTATTATTTGTGAAGATTAAAAATGAACAAAATATTTGCACACATGTACTTTTGAACACACAAAAATAGGCATAATACGTGCTGAAATGATCACTCCTGACAGTCTGGTTTGCCACAGTAGAACTATGGAGAGGAACAAAGACTCAATGGAAACATTTCCATTCTTGGTCACAAGATTAACAGCTGTGGCCACCATTACCTTTATCCATTAAGGTGTTGACCTGAGATTTAGGTAAGCTCCTTATTCAAAGCATCCACCTGCAGCCCAGATGCATTCTTTCTGGTTCTTCTTGACCGACTGCATGCAAAGGTCAGACTCAATTCTATGAAAAAGCACTAAGTACAAAGTCCATTGCCTCTGTGAGCAAGCTGCATCTGGATGTCTTATGTTCTGGATTTATAATCAGTGCTGGGATCAGTAGAGTGGGTGAGCAGCTACACTTTTATCCAGTTTCTGTCTTTGCCTGGGAAAGAAATCCTTCCTTCCTTTCAACAAGCAAACAAATAAATAAAACAAAAACTTTTTTGGAACTGAACTTGAGTCCTCTGGAAAAATAGCAAGCACTCTGAACTACTTAGCCATCTTCCCAGCTTCTGCAGTCGTGATTTTATTTATTTTTCATCTCTTTTTAGCATATTTTAAATCTTTGCTAATTATCGTGGAAAATAATTTAGCATTAAATTTGAGAAATGAAAAGAAGCTTAAGACAAGTTGATATAAAGAAATGTACATCTTCTGTGAAAGGTAGCATGATTTATCCCTGAGGATCAATGGAAGAAACTGAATACTTTGTTTTTTAATTACAAAGGCTTCCTTTTTTTTTAACTCCAACATATCTCAATGAAAATAAGGTTCTCAAAGCTTTGAAGCTACTGTTAAAAAAAAAAAGAGTCAGAGGTAGGTATTGAACTCTCTCCCCAGGGTCTCTGGTATTTCCCCAGCTGTGCCTTCTTTCCCACTGACAATTACCAAGCTGTCTAAGAGATCTGTCTCTAGCCCTAATTTTGATTTAGCAATAGCATTATTTTGAAGCTGGAGAGACAGTTTAGGGAGCTAGCATAGGGACATAAATTCAGTCTGCAGAACCCACATACAATAAGCTGGGTGTGGTGCAGCATGTTCATAATCCCAATGTTGAAGAAGTGAATATAGGACCTTATCTCAAAATCAAAGCTAAAAAACTAAAAGAAACAAAAATGTAGCTGGTGCCTGAGAAACAATGCTTGAAAATGGGATTTATACACATAGCAACACATGTGTACACAGCTGTACCTGCACATAACCAAATATAAACACAAAAGGTATCATCTAGAATCCACAAAATATGGACTATTATAATAAAAACTCCAGCTACATATAGTAGGACTGGACTTACCCTATGTTCTCAGACTATGTTCATTGATGCAATTGTGGTACAAATACCATAAAAATAACCAATTACTTTCTAATTGGACATAAATTGTACTCCAAAAGATGAAATTCATACCTGGCAACACTGTCCGGCCAAGATACTATGGGTACACAAGTCATAGGGCCAGTGAGAGAACATAGGACTATTTTTCTTATAAGTTGACATAGCATTAAATTAAGTCCTAATGACTTAAGATTAAACCCATACATTAATGGAACTCTCAGTCCTCAGCAAAGAAGCTTCCATGTGTAGCAGATGGTTAACACAGTGACCAACAACTAAACAAGGTGCAGAAAATACAAGACTGCAGAATTCTCAGTCTTATGTAAAATAAATAGAAGCATGTCTTCCTCCTAAGGATTGGAGGCCATTAAAAGAGAGTATGGGAAGAGTGTAAGAATCAGAAGTGATATATGACTACAAGGAAACAGTATCTTCTGGACACATCCAGGGAGTTGTACATATGAAGTCACAGTCTGGACAAACGAAACAGTAAGAACATGACCACCTTCCTCTATATGGTCATATAGCGGAGAACACTTTAAAACAATTTCCCATTTTATTTATTATTATTTATTGTGTGTAAATGCTAGTGGTATTTTTCTACTGTGTGCATGTAGTTATCAGAGACTAACTTTCAGGAGTTTGTTCTCTCCTTCCACTGAGTGTGATTTGGGGATTGAACTCAGGTCCTTAAGGTTGGGGGCAGACTCCTTTAACCACTGAGTCATCTCACTAGCTTCTTAAAATAGCGACTAGCAACAGATTCACTGAAGGATAAGCAAACTCTTTACAGTAACTGAATGAACTCCACAGGTCAGAAACAATCTATAAAGGTTCAAACCTATACAGCAAAACTATCCCAGATCCCTTGTTTTAATTTTAAAAAAATAAAGGAAAAAAAGAAAGACAGAGAGAAAAGAAGACAGAAAGAAAGAAAGAAGAAAGAGATACACAATTCTCTATTGCTTTGCTAAAGACATTCACATCACTCTTTTGTTAGATATACTAAACTTTAACAAATCTCAACATGCTCCTAAAAACAATTTTTAATGCACTAACACCTGACCCAGTCTTGATTTTGGGGTGAGGAGACTGGATCTGCCAAGAGTGGATGCTGAACTGAGCCATATTGGGACCTTTGAACTCCTGCCCTTGCTGGGGAGGAGATAAAGAGATGTGGAGAAGAGAGAGTGACTGGGAGGGGTGGGAGGGGGAAGGGAGCTTGAACAAGGATATACATGGAAAAAAAATATGACTTTATTCATAATAAAAAAAATAAAATTTAAATTATATAAAAAAGAATTTCACAATGGTTAAAACACCCAAATGACTGAACCTGGACATGTGGACCAAAAGTCAGAGCTGGAGGATGACTTTTCCCAGAGATGTGAAAGAGGTGACAGGTGCCAGCTTAAAGAGGTAGGAAAACACAACAAAACAAACAAATACGAAAAAAAGAATACAACATGGGATGTAGAAGTGCACTCAGTGCTTCATCTGTGGCCACCATCTGTATAAATCAGGCCTGGAGCTGACATGTAATTTTCTGTGTGTCCCCTGAGAAGTGGCCCTCAGGGCTTAATTATTGATGAAGAGATATTTCTTCAAAGTGGCCCAGTCAAGACTGCCTCAAGGGGACATTCATAAGCACTCATAATATCAATTTCCAAGCACCTGGGAGATAGGGACTCACATAGCCTCTTTAATTATTATGATACAGGCAGAGGCAAGGAAGAATACATTATACAACCAGGCTGAAATTCTCCAAGAAAATTATCAGGATGTATATAAAAAGTAGATACCTGAGTCACAATTAAGAAAGAGTACTCATACAATTTCTTGGAACAAAAGAGTTTGGCTTCTAACCTACTCTATCCCAGGATTTAAAATAACTATCTAAAACAAGTGTAGCATGTTCACAGATACTTGAAAACCTAGAAAAAAAAATTCTTAAAGTGCATGTGCTTTCTTAGAAAAAAGAAAAAGTTCCTGGATTTAGTACAGAGAATGTCTTGTTATGTTTCAGTTTATGGGGTTCTTTTCTTTTAGGAAAAAAATAACATTAAGTTGCTTCAAACTTGTAATAAATATGCATCCCAAAATAATATTTATCCATTCATCATATCTAGTATCAGAATTGCTGAGGAATGTATGCATATGTAATTTATAGTCTGGGAAAAATAAAAAGAGTTTATAAAAAGGGAGGGAAAGCCCTGAATTTTAATCTCACTCCACCTTTTAGATATTGTTAGTTCTTCATAGATGGGGGTCTTTACCATCCAATTCCTTTGTGTTCTTAGGGCCCACACTAGAGGGCTGCCCTTAAGACAGGATTAGAAGCATACCTTAAGTAGCAATGTACACAAACAAGAGACTTTAACTTGTCCTGAATTTTATTAACTCCCTCATCCCATCAAAAACCTGTAATTGGCAACTTTTCTAACACATACCTACAGCATTCATGGGTCTGCAATGAGATTTCTTGGTCATTCTTTGAATTTCATTACTTTCCCTCTCTCTTACACAAAAATCCAGATTCTACCTTCACATATCTGCTTTTTAAAAAAGAGAGAGAAGTCTCTAACATGTGTAGGAAATCCTTAAAGCTCAGTGAATTTTAACCAAAGGACTGTAAAAACAGTTTGTGTAGTCAATAGACATGGTGATTTTTGTTTTTATTAATTAACTAATTAATTTTTGACACACATGTGCCACAGCAGTCTTATAGTGGTCTGAGGACAATTCACAGGAATCAGTTCCCTCCTTCCACCATGCTATTCACTGAATTCAAGTTGTCAGGCTGGGTAGCAAGGGCCTTTACCTCTCAGTCATCTCACCAGCCCCTGAACTACCATTTCAAAAGCATTTGGGTTTTTTTGTGACGGTATGTTATACATTAATCCTGACATTCTCTATGTAGAAATAAATCAGATCAAACTCAGTTGACTCATGAAGAAAGGACAATCCGTAAAAATAAAAGACACAGCCTGAAGATAGTACTGGTTGATCTCTTTAATTCCAGAACTCTGGAGGCAGAGGCATTTAGACCTCTAAGTTCAAGTTCAGCCTGGCCTACAGAGTGAGGTTCAGAACAGCCAGGACTAGATGAAAAAAAAAAAAAAAAAAAAAAAAAAAAAAAAAAAAAAAAAAAAAAAAAAAAAAAAAAAAAAAAAAAAAAAAAAAAAAAAAAAAAAAAGTGTCTCAAAACATCTAAATAAATAAATAAATAAATAAATAAATAAATAAATAAATAAAAAGCAAATATCAAAGGAAATAGTAGAACCAGGATTTGAACCCAGATATTTTTCAATATATACAAATCATTTTCTAATTTATTTTACTTATTACAAAAATTTGGAAACAAATAAAAACATCACATACCAAAATTAACCAGACTTAAATTATGCAACTTGATGAACTTACATATAGTTAGAATTGAATATATAATTGTATGAGTTTAAGTATATAAAGCTCATTATTTTTCTAGTTCTAATTGTCAGATTTTTTTTGTTACTATTTAGGTGATGGTTAAATACATAAAATATATTCAATAATAAAAGTGTAAAATTCAATGTGAAGTTTCACATCTTCCATTTTGAATGAAAATTCTAATTTAATATTTTTAATACAATTTTTTTCAAATAGTAAACATGAAAGATAAATTGATATTTTTAAAAATAAACTTACACAAAATTTATTAGTTTCACAGACTAGTAGACAACTGTACTAACTTGTCTAAAGTATAAGTCATTTATTTTTTTAAACATAGGCAATTAGTACCTATGAACCCAGTATTTAAAAAATAAAGAATAACAATAACAATAGTGATATAAGAACTACATGAAGTTATTCAAAGTTGCTTTATTAGTACAGCTGACTCCCAGAAAACTCTGAACACCCACACTAGTGATGTGTGATGCCAGAAATTACCTTCTGTCTTAAGACGTTTAGAAGCAAACATCATTCTGAAAGTAAACATGTCATTTTTGAAGATAAGACATTTGGGGATTATAAATAATGTTACAAGCAACAAATGTCTAATTTAACATTTTAATTTGTGTTGAATAAAAATAAAATAGATTTTCTGTACTAGTTGTGTGTGTGTGTGTGTGTGTGTGTGTGTGTGTGTGTGTGTGTGTGTGAGATGCTAAAGGTCAGGCTTGATTGTTATTCTTAAAGGCAGCTTTCTACCCTGTGTTTTGAGACAAGATCTCTCTCTCTTACACAGTGCACCTGGAGAATCTGCCTCCATTTCTCTAGTTCATGGTTTATAAATCACATTCTGGGGATCAAATCTTGCTTACTCAGCAAGCACAGGAGTGTCCCGCCAGCCCTCCAGAGCAGTTATAGAAATGGATCTATGTGATACATAGCTGTTGCTATGTCCATATAACTAACAGGAAAGACAATAAATTGACCATTTCGACTTTTCAGGATTTTCTTTAGCTATACTGAAGCTTGGACCATGCCAAAGCTGTCCTCGTACTTTGCCATGGCATTTTAGGTCAGCCTTCTTTTTCAGTGTCTTTGTCTTTCTGTGCACATGCTCCAACTTCTGCTTTAACAATCTCCCCCAGTGGTGACACATCTGTACTCTATGGGGAGGTCTAGCTTTCAGCCTTGCTATTGTTGCTTGTTCACATAGAGCTTTATAGGATGATGTGTCCAACTACTGTGTGGCTATTTAAACACCATGTTACCTCAACATTAAACCCTAGATTTTAACATTCTCGTTAACTTCTTATTATCATTCAGCTTTCCAAATAAGTATTTTCTTCCAGAATGCATGAAAGGAAACTAATGAATTCTTGTACATTTTAGAGTTAGGTAACCAATCAACTCTATATGCTATTATTGAAAGTAAGTACACCCAATTTAATATTTCCCACTGACAGGTTAATTATTAATTATTAATATTGCAATTTTAAATAAACTACTAAACTAAACCTCTGAATATGTGGGCAAGAGATATCCTTTTAAATGTATGGAAATACTTGTGAACAAACCCAGATACAGAAACATGCAATTTGCTACGCAAAGGCTACCATCAAAGGAAATGGTTATGGACTGAGGCAGGTAAGAGATATATGTGTTTGTGCTACTCAAGTAAACTCCCTACAAAAAGAAACTCTTTAAAAATAAGAGGAACCAACAGAACAGCTTAAAGTTTGGGGGAAAAAAAGCACACATTTCACAACTAAAACTCTTTCATTGTTTTTAAGTAAAAAGCATAAAAATTTTGGTCAATTGCATTTCCACAGTCTCTATGTATGCCCAGGGGATGAAAATAAGGAGCTAGGAAAGGAATATTACATACTCCATAAAAAGTATGAATTAAATAAATAGATAACTTTCAACTCTTATAAATCTGAACACTAATTTTTTTCCTTTGGCTGTGTTTCCCATCCCAAGGGCAGAAGCAATTATAGCAAATATGTATTTTGCCATTTCTGTCCAATTTGAACCCAGGTCCTTCCTTATATTTCCATTTTCCAAAGTCCTCATTTTAAAACATTATTTTCTTAACTAACAAGCACAAAAAGTTCTCCATTGTCTTTTGTTGTTGTTGTTCAGAATATACCTGAACACTCAAAGGTGGTTAATTCAAGGGAAAAACTTTAGATGTGACTGTGGAGACAGCAGAGGTGTAAGCAGTAACTCAGTTTGGCTGTAAATATCAAAATGAATAGTGCATAAGTGGTTAAAAGCTTTAACTACAAGCTTTCATTGTCCCTTCTCAATTATCCTTGAAGGAGAATGGGGAACAGAATATTGAACAAAAGTGAGATTCTGAACGATCGTTCTTCCTTGCTTTTAGATGTGCCGATATTGACATCATATTGGTCAGCGATTCAGTATGAATGAAGAAATCTTGTTAAATTACAGTTGAGGTCAGGGAAAGTGACCAGTGACCAATATACCTACTTTGAAACTCTCCCAGAAAAGCCTGGCTTCAAAAGTCATGCTTTTCAAAATTTAGACTGCATCAAAAGGGTAAAGTAAAATGATATTTTAAGCTCTGTGGCTACTATTAATGTACTTTGAGAAGTATTATCTGTTGGAAGTGATTTTTCTGATAATATCCTTTGCTTCATTTATTTGTTAATGGTGGTTCTTTTTTGCACAGGGACCTTTGTACTGAAAAGGGCCTGGGAGCCAGACCGGGGCTATGATGTGCTTTCCTAATAGCCCTGCCAGGGACCAGGCCTTAGTTTCGATTTACTGTAGCTGGCTAGAGCTGAGCAAGCAGCTTTTGGGAAAACCATACCTCAAGGGCAACCAGTCATCAGACACCCCACAGCCTTCTGCTAGCTCAGCAGGCACCCCATGGCATTCTGTTGGCTAACGATAACTTTCTGTATCCTGCCACTGAAAAGTCCCTAACCACTAGAACCACCTACTAGTCCTACAACAACCAGTATAAACCCACCATCCAGTATCCAGACTAATCTCTCCTCTCTGGAATTCCCCTAATCCTTCTTAAAAGGAGCCTGCCAGTATCTGGGGGTGAGGTGTCACCATTTGCTACTTTTTCAGATGGTTAGACCCCAATATGATGGATATTAATAAACACTTGCTGATTGCATATGTGACTGGTAGTCTCTTATGGGACTTGTGGACCCTAATAGTATCCCTAGCAGGTGCTAACCACATCAGTATTATTTTACACATTTCCTTCAGCTATGCAAGCTAAGTAACATGGGCTAGGTCATCCAGCCAAAGAGGAGCAAAGTCGGCCCCAATTCCAGTAGTAAACTCCAGAAGACAGTCTCTGAGCCATAGCCCTACAACAGCAAAAGATAGCTTGACATCCTGTCCCATGTCTGCAATTTCAACAAAGATACCAATGTTCGATTCTATAAGCTAGGTCTCATCACCAACTAGCACACACTTCTGTGTCTAGCTCCTAGCCCAGGGAATAATCCAAGTGCAGCTTAGTGAACTGACTGACTCTCTACTATGTTCCCAATCCTTCCCACACACATGTGATATAGGATTGAGGTTAAAAATTACAAAGAAATAGGCACAAACAATTTTGAAGACTCAGACTTCACAAAATATTTCATGTCAGATTTTGAAACCTTATTCTACAGGTAGCTCACTGGGAAAATTAAATCACTAGCGCAGTGGGTGGCCACCATTATCTTCTCTAGTTTTGTCAAATATCAAGTGCTTTATCAATGTTTTATCCGCATCTATTTCATGCCATATTTAAACTTTCTCCTTTATTTAGGTATTTGAGACAAGGCTAATGATTACCATCATATCAGTCTCCCCATGATGGTTTTTAATGAGTATGTTCAAGAAAGCTTTTGCATTTGACAAAAAAATAAAAAAATAAAAACCTAAATCCTCATAATTTATTCCAATTCTTCAATACAAAGAAAACTTCAGTGAGTTAATAGGATTAACGGAGACATCTCTGTGTGATTGTGTTTCTCCCGGCTTAATGTACTTTTCCTCACTGTGTTATATTTTAATGATTAATTTCACGCTTTTTTCATGGTATTTTTAGCTCATGAATCATAGGTATTACTTTGGGGGAAAAGTAAAGAATTGTGGGTGATAAAAAGACACTACTGGATGGAGTGTGTGTCACATATTGCACATCACAAAAGCTGCAGAAGGGTGAATTCTGCTACCCCAGGTTGTGAGACACACCAAGCTCACTGGCCATATGGAGTAAGACTGCACTCGGTTGAATGGAGTGGGAAGGCTCAGTGTGATTAAATGTTCATGGATAAATTATGCACGATGAAGCTGGACAACAAATCTCCCTAGCTTCACTTTCTCCATAAGAATGTCAGTAAAAACAGGTTTCTAAGACAGGTGCATGAGAAGCAGAAAAAAATGAAACCAGCTAAGCTCGAAACACCATTCTGAAATTAAACAGCTAGAAGCCAAAATTCATCCAATCTTTGACACTGACTGCTGCAATCTGCACAGCCTAGATGCTGCTAGAGGACTGCGAACTGATTCAGTGTAACATCCCCAAAAATGTGTCGGGGGCGTTAATTCAAAGTTAGTACCCAGAGGACCATGACTTGAGTCAGACGTGATATCTGTGCCCTGTGCGCACACGAATAGTTTATTAAATCAATCATGCTGTTCAATACCCAAAAATGAAACTATGAAGATAATTCTTAAGAAAGCTGCATAGAGACATTCACACGTTACCTTTTAGATCTTGTCATGAAAAGGAATTTTTTTCAAAGAAAAATAGAAAGTCTGTTAAAACACTGCCATTTTCCCTTTAGGAGCATATAAAGGTTCTTTAACAGTGGCAGAGGCAAACTAGACAAAACCAGTTATCCTGCAAACAGGTGGTTTTAAACTTGATTCAAAAGAACGGAACAAAGAGGGAAAGAGTATTATTTCTAAACAAACACAAGGAGGGTGGGAGAACAGGCTGGGGGGAGGGGAGGAGGTAAGAAGATAGGGGACAGGGGCTAGGAGAAGGTGCAAATATTTTACAGGAGTTTTGTTTTTATATCGAAGAAAATCCCTGAACAAAACGGAAAAGAAACTCGAAAAGCATAAGCTTTGATGCAGTGTGATTGAAATCGCGACTATAACTCGATCTTTCTCTCAGCATACATAATTAAAGTACTTAGAAGAACTCAAAAGAAAGGTTTTGACCTTTCAGGTTGGAACTTAATTCGCAGAACGATGGGAGGTTTTTTGTTTTTTTTTTGGTTTTTTTTTTTGCAGAAAGAGTGCAAGGAAGAATTAAACACTGTTGAGAGAACAGGGCAGTTTGTGTATCTCTTTCCGGGGAGGATGCACTTTCCAGTGTCCTCTGTACTTCGCTCCATTCTACCAAATGTGAAATTAAGTCGTAAACAATACCTTGGCCAGCACAGCTGGAGACAGTGGCCTGGATCTTGGATTACTACACTCCACTTTTACAGACAGTAGGGCTCAGTTATTGTAGGTGAGGGCACTGGGTGATAGTCCCTCATTGCCAGAGAGGGGACGCAGCTCTTAGAGGGTAGCATGAGTGAGACTGGGTGCTCAGGTCCCCTAGAGTCCAAGCCTCTGAACTCGGAGCTTCTGGGTCACTGTGACTTAAGGCATAGCCCCAAAGTGACCAGGTTCTGATCCCAGGGTACCCTGTCCCTCTGGTTCACTGTCTCCTTTTGGGGAACTTCTAGAGTCACCTCTCTGTCCCTGGCGCGCCCCCGGCCTCCGGTACCAGTGGCCCTCCCACCCGGAGGCCGCGGTCGGTACCTCGATGTCCGGAGTGTCCTTGCTCAGCACACCAGCCATGGTAGCGTTCCCCTGCCGCAGATTCCGCACGCAGACTCTCTTGTTAGTGACTGCAGCCTCCAGCCCACCACCGAAAGCCTCAGCTTGCCCCAGAGCGAGAGCACTGACTGCCCTAGCCAAGGCAGGCGGGCAGGGGCGGGGAGATTCGAGGGACACGCCCACAGGGCGGGGCAACACCCTAAGCCCGCCTCACAGCCCGTCCCACTGGTACCAGGCTCCCTGGCTCTGCTCCAGCCAACTTTGGGCTGTGCTGGCCTTTGCTCCCTAACTAGCTAAAACCAGCCAAGGCAGAGCTTGGTAGGAGGATTCAGGTATCAGAGATCCCCAGTACTAAAAGCAAACAATTGATGTTCTTCCACACCCTGAGTTTGCGACTTGCAGTACAGTCTAAAGAGCAGTTTCTCTGTTCCTCTAGACACCAGCAAATAAACCAGCAGTATTTTGAAGCTGCTTTGGAGTATTATGAGTCTGGGGTAGCCTATGGCCAAGAAGATAGACAGACATCAAAATCCAGACTCCAGAATCCCAGAGCAGCCTGTCTTTCAGTGGTTCTCAACCTTCTTCATGCTGTGACCCTCACATTATTGTGATCCCTAACCATAAAATTATTTTTGTTTCTACTTCATAACGGTAACTTTGCAACTCTTATGAATCATAATGTAAGTATCTGTGTTGTGCAATGGTCTTTGACAATTTCTGTGAAAGGAACCTCCAAGGGATGGAGAACCACATGCTGAAATCAGCTGATGTGACAAGAGGTCTTTGTAGTACAGGATGGAGGTGGATTCCATGAGTGGCTGGAGAAGACTTACAGTATAATACACTAGGTAGCCTTTAAGAACCTAAGACTTCTAGGTGGTGGAGAATATTTCCCCAAAAAGGTAAAGTTGAAAGAAAAAAACCCAGACTCACCCTTGACTTCCTATTCTTACTCACTCACTTAATACTTCCCCATTTCTAACAATTTCTCTTTCCAACCAGAACTAGAGTTTGAGTCTCTTGAACATTGGGTAACAGCTTCTACTGTTAACTCTCCTAAACTCCAGAGCTTAAAAGTACCAAATAACCCCTTTATTCCCCCCCACATACACACACACATAAGACATGAGCTTTTTCAGTGGCCCATTGCAACCCAGATACAATTAAAAAAAAAAATAATAAGTCTTATCCAGCTCCATGTAACATTTCTCCTCTGCTCTTCTCCCTCCCTGGGGCCACTCTTTCCCTGACTTGTGTTTCATCTGCTAAGTATTGTTCCGATCCTTCATCTCTCCTGATTTTGCTCATTTTCCTCAAGAAACAGGTTCCCTTTGCACTAACCTCAGGTCTCTGAGTCATTCTCATCAGCAGTAGAAATTAGACCTGCTCCATCTCTACAAGTTTACAACAGCCTATTTTTTTTTTAATCTTAATAGTCATGTCAAGTTTTGTTGGTTCACATGTAACTTGCTTGATGTACATCTTCTGTTTAAGAAGCAGATTCCAGGTAAACAAGACCAGTGTCTGATTTTATTATTTACTGAACATTTTGTTCCTTGCCTGGGATTGAAACATACAATATGTGCTGACTGGAGAAATAGTAGATCTCATATTAAGCAATCTTTGACAAAAAAAAAACAACAAAAAAAAAAACAAAAAAAACATTTTTCACTTCATTGCTGAAATGAGTCACATTATCAGTTAACGGATTTCTGGTTAAAATAGCTCAAATTAACTAACTTTCCTATTCAAGGAGAATATTGAAGGTCAGATTCTCTGTTAGCTCTCAGTTCCCAAACTTTACCTCGAAAATATTACCATACCTCTAAGATCATCCCTGTCCATGTAGAAATACATAATCATCATACATAAACATAAGTACCTGCAACAATGTACATATTTTCATATATTGAGAAATAACATATACATCTTCCAAAGGCATGTACACATACATATAAATACATGTGTTCTTAGGCCACTATTTACATTTATGTATACACATGATATGGGTAATTACATGTGACTTATTCAATTTAATCACTAAGGCTTAATTCTCCATTTGCTAACCCATTGCAATGTACATATTATCCCATAGCAATCTATATTTTTGTCTGGCTTTATCATACATTGTACAAAGTATCGAATTTTATTATGGTATTTTCATAAATGTATATTAGACATTTTGATCTTATCTATTGCTTTATGTCTTTTCCTTCACAAACTCCTTCCTCTCTCTGGTCCTCTTTTTTAAAATAGTTTCCCTTGTACCCTAATGCCTTAACTTTTAAAATTTAGATTTTTGTATTTAAGTTATTCATAAAAGTTGCACACTGTCTACCCATATTTTCTCTGTGTAATTATTTATCTAACCTCCCATCAAAGGAAACTTCCAAGTACGGCCTTTTGGGGGCAAATTCATGAGTTCTGTAAGTGACCATTAATAAGCAAATATAGATGCCAAAAATAATTTCAGCATGCCCCAACTCTTCCAAGTAGATGCATATTGCCCTAAAATATTTAATTAAGACATTTAATCACATTGTTCACTGGCCACATATATTCTCTGTGATTAGTGATTCAATCTAATAATACTTTAAAGCCATTGAACCTCAGCATTAAACACAGTTCTATCTGTAAATAATTCAAGCTGTAAGAAGATTCTGCAAATTCAATGACAACACACTTTGTAAAAGCTGTAAATTATGATAGCATTTATCAAGCTGCACTCCATCTGGAAGCAGAGTAAAATATCAGGTCTTCTACATTAATTTTTTTGTAGGATTTGGTGAGATAGCTCATTTTTCTACTTAATAGTTTACAGCCCATGAATTAATATTATATCATTACTACCACAGTCAGAATTAAGGATTATGAGTCATCTTTAATTTCATATCGGAAAAGTTATCCAATATCACAAATTTAAAAGCACAATAAAAATACATTTTTCTACATGCTTTTGTTTTTTCCCAGTCTAGAACTAGGTAATTTTTGGACAGGTTTTAGAATATTATTTTTCCAAAATCACAATCAAAGACTTCAACTGATAGTGAACTCATTTCATTCCATCTTACTATCTAGGGGCAATTTATTACCATCTAACTGTTCAGATACATAATGAGTGAGACCAGTTAGGCCAAATAGTTCTAATATTCCATCTCAAACTTTAGTGAGATCTCTGGACAATGCATGAATTGTTTCTATCTTCATGTAGCAAATAGTTTAAAAATATTCAACAACTCAGTAACTTTGATCACATGGTCTAACTGAATGGGTTTGTTGTGAGAGTCAGATCCAAAATGTAAACAGGTGCACTTTGTAAAATGTGAAGTTCTGGGAAATAGGATAGATACTGTGTTTAAAAATCTAATCCTCCTGGGGCTCACATTCTGTGAATAAGCCATTAATGAATTTTATGTTTACTCTTAGTTATCATCTTCACTAGATGGAGAGGCACGTAGAAAGTTGGTAAAGAGATGTTTTCCAAATGTGTCTAAGAGAACTTTCTTGGAACCATTAATATGTGAGTCTGAAAATTGAAGGTAAATTCCAAAACCGGATATGGGAAGCATCACCCTAAATGCTGGGGGTCTGGAAATTACAAAAAGAAAGGCAGGAATTCTAACATGTGCCAGCTCCATTCTTCCTGTGCAGGACCTTTGCTCCCTGCTGCCACCATCCCAACTGAATGTCAGACTCCAGATTACCTTCTCACGGCAACAACTCTCTAGGAAGCCTTCAGAACTTTAATATGGGCCTACCTATGGCTGTCTTGCTATTTCCTCTTGTCCTGTTTCATGCATTTAGATGCTGCTGGATTCTCTTGCTCAGCACCATGTAAAGAGCTACTGTGGGCCTTTACAGCTTCTGATTGTGTAAGTCAGTGTAATAAACACACACACACACACACACACACACACACACACACACAAGCCACAAAAATCACAATGCACACACACATTACCAGCCTTTCATTTTGGCTTCTTAAGTCTCTCTTCTTCAGAAGCTAGGATAATTCCAGAAGCTGGCATTTGAAACATTTTCTTTCTAAACTTTACTATTTCTTTTTTTGCATAATATTTTTATTTATTATTTGATTTTATATCATGCACCTGATCAAATTCAGTTATTAGTCCTCTCAGTTTTATACTTACTCTTCTGATTTCCTCATTTACAAAAAAAGCCTATTCATGCTGCTCATTTACCTACTGGAGCATAATTAAACTCAAGTTCATTTGTATCTGTGATTGAGACAGAATCTTGCTGTAATGACTCATTGTTCCCTTTAGCCATGGAACATGGATGCTACAAGTCCTTCACACATCTACAGCTGTCTCTCATCTCATTTAAGACTGAAGAATTCACTGAGTCATCTACTATATGTGTTAGTAGTTGACAGCTCTGAGTCTCTCTTTATACATAAATATTTAATAAAAAAATCTATCATTGTTGAGGTTCACACCCCTTCCTATGCTAGCAAATAATAAATGACCTGTTGATATGACAACATAAAAACCAAGAACCTCTTTCAATATGAGACATCTCTTAGGTCAATCAAAAGTACAGAGCTTCTCCATAGAATAACTCAAGATATTCGTTAAGACTGTGGTGAACATATATGGCTCTGTAATAGACTGCTTGCCTAGCATGTACAGGGTCCTGGATCCACAATACTAGGGAGAGATGTGGGGATTAGACTTCAGTGGAGTTGAGTTCTCCTTTCTTCTCCTCCTTCATCATTCTCTGACTCTGTTGGCTTTATAATTCTTCCTAACAAATGAAATTCTGTCACGTATCTTTCTTTCTTCAAGTCACTTTTTTTTTGATGGAGGATTTAATGTTTGTCAAGCAATTACTCAAATATCTACTGTAAATAATGCTATCAGGGACATTTGATCTGGAAGCTCAATGAACAGATTTTTGAGAGAATAAAAATGAAGCAATTAAAAGTTTTCAGAGGCTAAGGGGAATATGCTACAATGACGGCAAGGCCACAGTCATAGTTAGCATTAGGTAGAGGTAATTTCTAAAGAGGAAATTAGAGAACTGTTAACTATAATGTTAAATTTTTGACCCAGACATTTTGGCTTAGCCCAGAGGTTCAGAACCCTTTGCAGCCCCTCTTAGCTTTAAATAATCACACAGAAGCTTATAATTTTTATGCTGATTGACTTATGGCTCATATATATATTGTTACCTAGCTCTTTTATTTTAACTCAACTTAATTTTATTAATATTTTTAGCCATGTGGCTTGGTACCTTTTCTCAGAGCAGCATCCTGGCTTTTTTCTTCTGCATTTGTTGGTGTCTCACGCTGCTCTTCCTGTTCCTAGAGTTTTCTTAATCTGGTAGATCTCCCACACTTTCTTTTTGCCTGTTGGCCAATCAGTGTTTAATTAAACCAATAAGAGAGACAAATACTTACATTATACCAGAACATAATTTCATTACAGTTAACCACTAACATTCCATCAGCTGAAGGAATAAATGTCTCAATCTTACATTGTTGAAGAATAGCTATTCACCAGGAAGTTACATCCTAGTATTTATATATTCATAGTATTCAGTCAAGCAAAATGAATGGTGATATTTACAACAATATTCTTTCTCCATCTCAGATACACATGAGTTCGTAGAAAGGTCAGGAGCTAGTTAGGGGACTAGTAAGTATGTAGTCTTCATCAGGAGATAAACATGTTAGTTTCTGTTAATCTTCACTAAAGGTTTTGAACTTGGTCCAGTAAGAAAATAGGAAGCTATACTTAAAGCAGCTGAATGATAGGATCAAAACTGTCTTTTGGTTTAGCACTCTGTGGCAACTTTGCATATACTGACATATTCATAGGCTCACTTGGGTGAATGTGTGAAATCCAATAAAGCAAATGACTCCTGTGTATAGAAGTTGTCATTCTCTGCTCATCCTACCATGTATCATCCTAATTGTCTTTAGAAATCAAACTAGTGAGTATGTAATGGCTGTCGTATATGACTAACACTGTGAACTGACACAGCACTTAAAATGCAAACTTCTGTTTTTAATCAGCATCAAAAAGAAACTTCATTTTGCGGAAGGGTTTCTGTTTCTCTAACAGTAGATATGTTAGTTTGCTAACACCAAGCTTCCATTGTTTTTAGTCGTTTGAACAAGAAGACTTGTTGGAGTTCCTCAGCACTTTCATTTCCTGATGGCAAACTTCCTTGAATTCCTTGATGGTTTTTAACAGAGCTGTTATACTCCTGTTGTTCCTCCTCCTCCTCCTCTTCTTCCTCCTCCCCTTCTACTTCCTTCTTTCCTTCCTCCTCCCCTTCTACTTCCTTCCTTCCTTCCTTCCTTCCTCCTCCTCCTCCTCCTTCTTCTTATGTGTGTGATTTATATACCTGCTTATGTGGTTATGTTGGTGTGTACATGCAGTGAGTGACTAAAAACTTGTTCTTGTCCCAATGTCATCTTCAGTGAATTTACAGTTCATTGATTTGCTTAGACTAACAGGGAAATAAACTCTAGAGATCCACCTGCCTCCACTCTCCCTCCCTGCCTCCATCCCTAGAGTTACAAAAATGCAGCAACTTTTTGCTCTATCACTTCTGAGATCTAAACTCAGATCCTCATGGTTACACAGCAAGTATTATAACATACAGCAGGTACATCTACCTCCGCAGCCAGAGTTAAACAGGGTCTTACTTTTAGGGCTCCATGCCTAACATGGTAGCTATTTCATAGTAGGTACTTAAGTGTTCATGAATAATTATTATATTCTCCTATAAAACTTCATTGCAAATAAGTATTCATTATTACTCTCTTCAAACATGGAATGATGTGTAGAAAGCCTAAAGGGAAAATATTTTTAGTAACTTATAATTTGATAAAGCAGTATAATAGACAATTCGTCAAAAAAGGAAAACAAGCAGTTGATAAAGTATGACAATTAAATTAAGCAGACTAATAACCAAAGCAATGCCAAAAAATATATACTGACATGCTTTTCACCTATCAGACTGGCAATGATGTTTTTTTGTGAATGTCCAGGGGGAAGTAAAATTAAGATGCTCATATTGTACTATAATAACCATGAACATAACAGGAATCCTCTGGTCCAGCTCTGGGATTAAAGCTGTGTGAAGCCCCATCTGGCTTTTTATGTGGCCACTGGGGATCAGTGCAGATCTTGATATGTGCATAGCAAACACTTTACCAGTTAAGTCATCTTTTGAGCTTAAATAAGTCTTTTAAGGTTGTTTTGCTCCATGTGATATCTCCAGAGCTGAAGCAGGTCTGAAAAGATTGTAAACACTCAACAAACATGTTTGAATAAATTCATGAAGCAGATCATAGGTTATAGTCCCTTATCATCTTTGCATGCTGTTATACATTCTGTATGCAAACATATACACTTGTTCTCTCAGCAGTCAGAGGGTCAAGGACAAAGACAATGTCTTATTAATCTTTAAATTCTCGGCTTATAGAATATCTGATATCATGTAGATGCACTCTTAATATATGTTGATTGAATGAAAAAAAATTGGAATCAATATTTTGAATACTTTCTCAATAGTACCCACTCCAGTGGATATGTTGATATGTAAAATTGAAATTTATTATGTATGTCAACCAGAGCACCTCTTAAATATATTCCTGATTCTTATTCTGGTCATAATAACTCTTTTGGAAATATTTAATAGATACATACTCATTGTTTTTTTAATGAATTTATAAGTTTCTTCCAGTTCTCATTTCCAATGCATTCTAAAAATATAATTTGCTTTGTTTCTCCAAACATTCAAAGTAGACCCTTTACTGAAAATGTCTTCAGATTTTTTTCTAACTATTTGAATGCAATTCATGTAATTCCAAGAGAAGAATATCTGCTAGTTAGTAGTCATGATGTATTTTAACAGGCTCTCTCTCTCTCTCTCTCTCTCTCTATATATATATATATATATATATATATATATATATATATATATATATATGATGATAATGATGCCAAAAGAAGGTGTTGGGTTCTACAGCTTTTAATCTCCAAATTCTAAGGAGTAAGTTATGTTAAAAAAATTTTTCCATGGAAAGATCTATTATATGATATTACATGATATATATGTATGCATATATAGATAGATAGAGAGAGAGAGAGAGAGAGCACCTCTCTGTGTGTACTTGGCTGTCTTAGAATTGACAGATCTCTACCTGCCTCTGCTGAGGACCACAGTGCTTAATATTCTTTAATATTCTTTATAGATTTTCTAGTAATTTATCAGAGGAGTATGTGTTTAAATAAACATACTGGTTTATTTATATAGAATAAAGCTATCAGTGTATTTTCCATCTCTCACTCAAAATGACTCATCTCTAAGCTCATACAGTCTCCTCTCTTGTTTTAGGCTTTGACAGAAAGAACCGTATGGCTTTTGTTGTTGCTGCTGTTTCCTTTTTCTTGTGTTTAGGAGACAGTGAGACTGCTGGTCACTAGGACTCTTCCAAGGAATATAAATGAGTTTCACAATATAGTTTTTAAAACCAAGTCAATGAAGCTGTTTTTTAAGTTTTATAATTTGCCCCAGCCATCTCATCTGTGTCATACAACAACAATAGTACACACACACACACACACACACACACACACATCACACATTTTTTAAGATCAGTATGGTTTATCATTGCCTACCACAAACTCAGCAGTCCCTCTAGAATAGAATATTAACATATTTCAAGATTGTCTTTGACCCTTGGAATAATATAATATTATGTAATAGATCTTTCCATGCAAAGAGGTTTTTTGTTTTTTTTTTTTTCAACATAACTTACTACTTGGAATTTGGAGATTAAAAACTGTAGAACCCAATGCCTTCTTTTGGCATCATACTTTCTATTTAAAGGCCACCAAATGTTTCTTTCTGAGAGATTGTATTGAGCAGTTAGGAATTTGGCATCCATTATTGTTCTCAGAAAGATTATCCTGGCCCACATTTGTTGTCTATGGATAATGAATGACTAGGGTATATAACAGAGCCATCTTCCATCTGCACGGGCATTAGCATGCATTGATCTGGGTTGAGGTCCACTGTTGAGTCATACATGTTTAATTATTAATTTTCCTTGGTGTTAATAAAAATGGCTAACTCTATTGATCAGCTACTGTGTGTCCAGGATATTACATGTATCTCTTATTTGATTATTGCAATAATCTAAAAGTAAGAATAGAAAAATTGACTTTTATTTGTTGTATTGGAATTACAAACCTTTAATTTTCTGGTTTTATAGAAGTTATTAAAAAGAGTATTCATGAAGTTTATTTGCTCTAATGTAATGTAGCCTATACAGGACATTTTTTGAGTGTGTGTATGTGTCTGTCTGTCTGTTTGTCTGTTTGGTGTGTGTGGGCTGTATTGTAAGTGTATGTGTGTGTGTGTGTGTGTGTGTGTGTGTGTTCATTTATGTAAGTGAGGTCATTCTTCAGGTCTCAGCTTCCTTTAGGTAAGCTTCCTTTCTTTGTGTATGCCCGACTTGCTGCTTTGGCTGTTCCAAATCTTTTCTGCTTCCAATCTTTCCACAGAGATTATAGATTACTACATCCAGTTTTGTGAATTCTGGAGATCTATATTTAGGGTTTCATGTTTGAATAACAAGTGCGGTGCCCACAGAGACATTTCCCAAACCTCATAAAATTCATTTTTAAAGTACACAGAGAATGGTACTAACATGTAGAAGCCCTGTTTTAGATTTAAAAATCAATTATATTGATTATATAAATATATCAATTATCTTGATTACAGTCAAGGAAACTGGGGAGGAATAACTTGATAGCTGCATCTTTAAGACTGGCTGAGGGAGTATTCTAGATTCTTACCCAGCATTCTTCTTACTATAGCTTTTATTTTACTATGTCGCCTTGAATAGAGTAATGTGTTCCCTTATGTAATCTCCTTGTCTCTCATAGTCTAACCCATTCCAAGCCATTGTGGCTTTCTCCTATCTGTGATCTACAAGACCATGCTTGGAGCCTGATAATATTTATCTTAATAGAAACAAATGTACACATGGTTGCATCAGTGTTCATACTCATGGTGTAGTTTAGGTTTTGTTGCTGTGAAGAGACATCATGTCCATAGCAACTCATATTAGAAAAATATTTAATTTGGACTGGATTATAGGTTCAGAGGTTTAGTCCATTATCATTGTGGCATAGTGGTGTCTAGGCAGCCATGATGCTGGAGAAAGAACTGGGAGTTGTACATCTAGATCATTGCAGGCCGCAAGGAGAGAGAAAGATAAAGACACTAGGCCTGGCTTAATCATTTGAAATTTCAAAGCCCACCCCCAGTGACACACTTCCTCCAGCAGGGTCACATCTACTATAACAAGGCTACACTTAATAATAGTACTACTTTCTCATGAGCAAGCATTGAAATACATGAGTCTATATGGGGGCTATTTCTATTCAGACAACCACAATATGTTAAACACATATTTTATTAGTAGTACATGGGCTACCTTCTGTTTCTATGAACTCTATCAGAATAGTTTTTTATAGTTTTTGATATTTTGGGGAAAGAATTTTAAACTGTAACTGGAGCTGGCCAACAACTCACTATGTAATATGGTCTGACTTCAAAGTTAAGGCAAAACTCCTGCCTCAGTCTCCACAGTGGTTAGTTGTACACCATGTCATAGGTTGATAATATAAAGTATTAAATCATGACATCTTCCTCCAATCATTTGATATAAGAAACATTGCTAAAGAACAAACATAAATAAAATTATAAACTAATAAAAGAAATAATACATATTTGAAAGTGTTTAGAATAGTTTTTTAAAAACTTGCCTATGGGTTTAAAATAGAGAATGGTTAAAGAATTTATGATTATTTAGTCTAGAAATGACAATGCTAGCATTATTTAAATATGTTTCTAAAGTTTAAATAAGACTTAAGATGGAGAAATAGCTTGTAATTGTTTCTATTTTGACATTTCTATTAATTTTTTTACAACATAATATCTTTATTTGTTATTTGGGAATTTAACACAATGCACCTCAATCATACTTGTCTTTCACACTGCCCAGGTCCAACCTCTTGCCGTTGTGCCCTCCCCCAATAAAGAAAATAAAACATACCAACTCTAATTTGTGTTGTCCATATACTCTATGAAGCATGGTCAAATTCCCAGTTTTCTTCAAATGTAACTGAATCATTCCCCAAACATCCAACCCCATCAGACGCCATCAATTTTGAACAGCTACACTTCAGCATCCTTATCATACTTTTTTCTTTTTCTTTTTTATTATGTATAAAGTCTCATTTTTTATCCATGTATCCCCTTCTTCAAACTCCTTCCCCCTTCTGACTCCTCCCAGTCACTGTCTCTTCTCCTCATCTCCTTATGCCCTCCCCAGCAAGGGCAGGAGGTCCCAAGGTCCCAATATGACTTAGTTCAGGATCCACTCTTGGCAGACCCGCTTTCCCCAACACAACATCAAGACTGAGTCAGGTGTTCCTCTGGAGGGAGTGGGATCCAAGGTATTGGTCTAAGGTGCTTCAGATCCCATGCTGTTCAGTGGTTGTGGTTTTCAGCTTGGACATGCTTTGCTTTTTGCTTTGTTGTTTAGAGTCCACTAGTGAGTGAGTACATCCCCTGATTATCTTTCTGGGTTTGAGATACCTCCCTCAGGAGGATATTCTCCAAATCCATCCATTTGCCTGCAAATTTTAGGATATCATCTTTTCTAACTGCTGAGTAGTACTTCATTTTGTCGATGTACCACGGTTTGTTAATCCATTCTTCAGGTGAGGGGCATCTAGGTTGTTTTCAGGTTCTTGCTATTACGAATAATGCTGCTATGAACATAGTTTAGCTAATGCCTTTGGAGTGTGAATGTGCTTCTTTAGGGTATACACCCAGAAGTAGTATTGCTGGATCCTTGGGGAGACTGATTCCCAGTTTTCTGAGAAACCACCATACTGCATTCCAGAATGGTTGAACCAGCTTACACTCCCACCAACAATGGAGGAGTGTTCCCATTGCTCAGCAACCTCTCCAGCATAGGCTGTCACCTGTGTCTTTTATCTTAGCCAGTCTGACAGGTATCAGGTGGTACCTCAAAGTTGTTTTGATTTGCATTTCTCTGATGGCTAAAGATAAGGACTCTCTTCAATGGCTTTCTGTCTAGATTCTTTTTTCTTGGAGGGGTCTGTCTCTCTCTCTCTCTCTCTCTCTCTCTCTCTCTGTCTCTCTCTCTCTCTCTCTCTGTGTGTGTGTGTGTGTGTGTGTGTGTGTGTGTAAAGGTGACACAGAAGCCTACAATGTTTTTGAAATAGTTTTAATCAATAATGACCTGGCATAGATGTATATAAGGTTAAAAAAACCCACTTTTCTCTGTTAAGATGAAATGTAAGAGACCAGGAAGATTAAGGAAAAGCTAAGGATGACCTGAGTTCTGTCTCCAGGATTCTCAAAGTAGGAGCGAACAAGAAAATTTGTTATATGACGTTCACATTCACACTGTTCACTCTCACATAGATATACAATAAATAAATGCAATTTTTGCTTTATTTTACTTTTGAAACTGGGTCTCAAATATGTTACTTTGCTAGCCTGGAGCTTGTTACATACCCTCAAAATCATAGAGTCTACTTGGCTCTGTGTTTAGATTGCTGGAATTAAATGCATACATTATCATTCCCATGGAGTATTACTGATTAGGCAAAGTGTTTACATATTAAATCTGAATAAATAATCATATATCAACTTCTTGCAGAAGCCTTACCAATCTGCTGGTCATCACAATATCCTTTTACCGAATACGTAACTCTTTTTTTCCTTTTTCTTGCCATTCAGAAATATAATATTATAAGCAATAACAATTTGTAGTCATAAAATTATTAACTACAAATATTTCTACATTCAACATTATATACAATGGTGTTAGGTAGTTTTTTGATAAATAATGAAGATTCCTATATTGGCCACAATGATCCCCAATTTTTTCTTCTGCAGGTAGTATGATATTTGAAAACATTTAAATCAGCATACACCTTTTTATAATTTATCAATGGTTTTGATCATAATTAAAATAAAAGTCACATTTGTTAGAATAGTCTGGAGCCACTGTAGTAGGCTAGACCTCCCCCCATTTCTCTAATCTCAGTCTGCTTCTTCTACAGGGTCACCCTGCATCTCTTACCAGCCCTTTACAATTTAGCCAGAATACCACATTTTAGCTCTCACTAGTCTTTATCTTTGGTTAAGTACCAAAATGATAAAGCATAGGCAACCACTTCTGTTAAATCAGGAGACGGCAGCCACAGGAAGGAATCAATGGAAGGATCTTTGCCTTCTCTACATCATCAACCCCTGAAAATGCACCAGCTCAGACATGCATCACAGTCCATCTCTTCCCCTGACCATTTTCGTCACATATATCCTGTTACATCAATATGTGCTTGCTCATTGTCAACATCCTTTCCCATTCAGTACTACAGTATACTCTTTAGTCTGCTGTTTACTGCTAACATAGTCTGTCATGTGGTAGTCATGAGATGAGTAAACCTTTTAACTTCTAATGTAAGTGTGCAAATGATTTCTGATATGCAAAATCTGATTTAAAACTCCAGTTGTGAAATATGTGACAGTATCTGTAAATCTGTTTTATGGTACTCCACTTCCCATCTGTGTGAATTGTCATTCATGGAAAAAGAGCTGGAGTCAAATGGTAAACCAGAAAAGACAATTTCCAAAACACTTACTATTGATAGTTTCTGAAACAGAATCAATATGGTCTTCATAAATATTATGTAGAGAGACAAAAGTGAAGCATCTACAAATTTGTATATGTATATATTTTAAACAAAGAAACACAAAATCCTCCCGCCTCAGCCTCTGGAATGCTAGGATACTACACCAAACCAAAAAAGAACATGAAAGACAATAGGAAGTGCTTTCTCATAGATCATGGTAGAATAGACTTTTATCAGCATGTGGGTGTGAGAGGCAGGTGTATCTCTGTGACTTCTAGGCCAGCCTTGTCTTGTCTGAACAAGGAGTTCCAGGCCAAATAGAGCCTAGTAGTAGGACTCTGTCAAAAAAAAAAAAATGATTTTTTTTTTCTGTAATGTGACGAGAATTTATTCTGTTCCTTTTCTGAGAATTTCATTGCCATTTGCATGTTGCCTGGAATACAAATCATACTTAGTAATCAATCAGTGTTTAATTGCTGCTCAAGTAAACCCTTGTAATCAGATTCGCTGTAAAAATGTTAAGGTGTTGGAAAAGCATAAGGTGGCATTTCCCCCTCCTCCTTATTATGCTGTGTAACTTCCATTAATACTAATAGGAGACACAGCTGGTCGTCAACAGGAGATTACAGGTTGCTGTTTAAATCATATTTTATTTTTATACCTTGGCAAGGCTTGTGTGTTGAAATCAGGTGGCCAGATTTCTGCTGCTGTTCAGAAATCTTTTACTTGGAAAGAATAAGAGGAGGTAGAGGGGGAAAATGTCTCCTATTTTTTATTTTGGGAATATAAAGACTCCAAATACTAGCAGCAGCTTGTCCTTCCACAGCAAGTCTGTCTCATTCTCTAGCACCAGCTGGAGTCCTGTTTCTAATTTGCTGTGAAGAATTAAGTGATTTGAGACCCATACCCTGGAGTATTTGACCTCCAATGTCAACCAGCCAGCTTGCAATTCCCTTGACTGGAAAGTTTCTCCAGAATTGATTTGAACTAACATCAGTTAAAATACTCTGCAGCCGAGTAGCAAACAGCATTGCAAACTTCAGTGTGCCTTCATAGCCATGAGAGTAAACATACCATGGGATATTAAAATAAAAGGAAGCTGTGGGGCTGAGAGGGCTTGGGTGACAAGCAAGCCTGTGAAAATGGAACCTTTCACCCTAAGGTCATTTGTCTGACTGACACCCAATAGGTGGCTTTTCTAGCTGAAGGTGGTTGTATTGCTTGGAAGTAGTGTGAACACTACCAAGCTCATTTCTTCTTATTCAGGTCCATATGTAACAGAAGAACTATTTGCACTATTCTGCCACATAAGTGACACTCCTAGGAAATCGCAGACAAACTGAGAAGAATGGTGTTAGCATAGCATCCTCTTTATTAAGCACACACAGGTCTCCTTTCTTCTCCATCTCCACTTTCTCTTGCTGTTGCCTCCATAAAGATGTTTTCTGTTAAACTCTCTACAGCTAATACAGCTCTTCAGATGATTCATCACCACTCATTTCTGTCTACCAACCTTTTTTCCATAGACCATATTATCAGTAGATTTTCTTTGTGGCTGAATCTTCTCCATACTGAGTAGCTGCCCTTGGGTGTAAGAAGAACACAAGTAAACAATATGGTCAGTGGTGCTAGAAGGACCACTGCAGAGAACAGAACATTTCTTCTAAAAGGAAAATAAATGTGACCATGCCCCAATTTTTCTTAATATACATTAAATGTATATCACCTATGTATATCTCAGAGGACAGAGCTACCTACAGCACCAGTCTAGGAAGGACAGAAAGAGGTGAACCACATCTTTAATCCCAACATTTGAGAGGCACAGATCCTCTGGATCTGTTTGAGTTCAAGGCAAAGGAGAGCCAGAGTTGGTGGCATACACCTTTAATCTTAGTGCTAGGAAAGTTGAATCAGGAAATGAGATAGCTAGGTGGAGAAAAAAAGAGGAAGAGGCAGGAGTTCAACCATTCCTTAAAGACCCCATTTCCATTGAGGACTCACATTCATTCAGTCTGAGGAATCGTGGAGACAGGATCTATCTTTACAGCCTCAAGAGTTGGCAAGGTGAGAAGTGGCTGTGGCTTGTTTCTCTATCTCTCTGATATGTTAGCTTTCTCCCAGTGTCTGTCTCCAGGTTTCTATTAATAACACCAAGTAGACTTCATGCAATTCCTATGTCATCATTCTCTTTAACTGTCCCTCAACTTCCACTCCAGAGGGAATTCAACATTATATCTGCAATATTCTATGACTTTGTATCCTGATTACCACTCCAGCATCCTCCCATGGTCCTTTATCTAGAGAAAACAATCTACTGATGAACTACCATTCAAGCTTCCAATGGTACAATAAATGCATACCCAACAGTATCCCTACACATGACTAATGAAAGAAAAATTATGACACTTTAAGGGGAAAGGGCAGATTAACAGATAAAGGTATGTTGGTGTTTTGAAAGAAAATGAGCCTCAAAGAAAATAGCACTATTAAGAGGTGTGGCTTTGTTAGAGAGGGTGTGGCTTACAAGGCAGAACTCTCAGCTCTAGCACCATGTTTGCCCACATGTTACCATGTTCCACCATGATGATAACAGACTAAACTTATGAAACTGTAAGCCATTCCATTAAATGTTTTCCTTTATAAGAGTTACCATGGTCATAGCATCTCTTTACACTAATAAAAACCCTAACTAAGAAGTTGGAACCAGGGATGGGAGTATGCCTGTGATAGGCCTAAACATGTTTTAGTTTGGAGAAATTTGGACAGTAGTACTTTGGGTTAGAAAGCAATGGAGTGCTTTAAGCATTACTTAATGGGCTGTACTAGTAGGAGCATGGAAGACAATGATTTGAGAATGATTTGAACTTTTGGGGGTGGGGTAGGCTCCAGAGGTTTCAGAGGAGAAGAATATTAATATGTGGCCTAGAGAAAATTTTTATGATATTTTGGTGAGGAATACGGCTGCCTTCTGTCCTAGTTTGAAGAGTTTGCCTAAGGCTAAAGTGAAAAGTTTTGGATTAATTTTGTTGGCAAAAATAAATCTCAGAATAGCCTAGTATAGACCTTATTCTATGGTTATTAGTGGCAACTCTATTGAAGATTTCTAATGAAAAGGTGCAAGCTTAGCAGGACAAATTACAAAATGTATAATTTTAGAAGAAAAGAGATATCAGAAAGTGGAATATATCTAAATTGTATGTTCTAGGAGATAAACAGATTAAGAAATGTAATAAAGGGAGTAGTAACCTCAGGACAAGATCCCACCCACCTAAATTTCCAACATGTAAAAAGGAATTAAAGAAAAGCATATAGCCAAGTATGGCAGTACACATCTTTAATCTCAGCACTTCAGTGGTGGAGGCTGATGGAACTCTGAGTTTGAGGACAGTCTGGTCTGCAGAGCAAGCTCCAGAACAGCCAAACTTAGGAAGTATAGAAAATAGAAAACTAGTGAAAACATAATTGAAAGATCTCTGAGTGGCATCACCATCCCCGACTTCAACTTATACTATAGAGCTACAGTAATAAAAACAGCCTGGTACTGGCATAAAAACAGACTTGTGGATCAATGGAATAGAATTGAGGATTCGGGCTTAATCCAAAACCTTATGAACACCTGATCTTTGACAAAGAAGCCAAAACTATTCCATGGAAAGAAGATAGTATCTTTAACAAATGGTGTTGGCATAGCTGGTTGGTAGTGTGTAGAAAAATGCAAATAGATCCAAGCCTGTCACCCTGCACAAAATTCAAATTCAAGTGGATCAAAGACCTCAACATAAACTCATCCACTCTGAACTTGATAGAAAAGAAAGTGGGAAATAAACTCCAACTGATTGGCACAGACGACCACTTCCTAAATGTAACACCAGCTAATTTATGAACAGAGTTTTAATTCTCTAATTATTGAAAGCTATTTAGGATAATAAAGAAAAACAAGTTCGTAGTTAGTAATTTATATCAATTTATAGTCAAGTATATTTTCAGAAACTGAGAAGCTTCTGTAAAGCCAAGGACACTATCAATAGGACAAAACTACAGCCTACAGAATGGGAAAAGATTTTCACCAACCCTACAAGTGATAGAGGACTGATCTCTAAAATATATAAAGAACTCAAGAAACTAGAGCTCAAAACCTGGAATAACCCAATCAAAAAATGGGGTTCAGATCTAAAAAGGGAATTCTCAGCAGAAGAATTAAAAAATGTCTGAAAGGCACTTGAAAAAATGCTCAACATCTTTAGCCATCAGAGAAATGCAAATCAAAACAACTTTGAGATACCATCTTACACCTGTCAGAATGGCTAAGATAAAAGACACAGGTGACAGCCTATGCTGGAGAGGTTGCAGAGCAAGGGGAACACTCCTCCATTGTTGGTGGGAGTGTAAACTGGCTCAGCCACTCTGGAATACAGTATGGTGGTTTCTCAGAAAACTGGGACTCAGTCTCCCCAAGGATCCAGCAATACCACTTCTGGGTGTATACCTTAAAGACGCACATTTGCACTCCAAAGGCGTTAGCTCAGCTATGTTCATAGCAGCATTATTTGTAATAGCAAGAACCTGGAAACAACCTAGATGTCCCTCACTGAAGAATGGATTAACAAACTGTGGTACATCTACACAATGGAGTACTACTCAGCAGTAAGAAAAAATGATATCCTAAAATTTGCAAGCAAATGGATGGATTTGGAGAATATCCTCCTTAGGGAGGTATTTCAAACAGAAAGATAAGCAGGGGATGTACTCACTTATTAGTGGACTCTAAACAAAAAAGCAAAAAGCAAAGGCAAAGTATGTCCAAGCTGCAAACCACAACCAATGAACAGCTTGGGATCTGAAACACCTTGGAATGGCATCCTTGGATGCCACTCCCTCTAGAGGAACACCTGATACCTCAGTCTTGATGTTGGGGTGAGGAAACTGGATCTGCAAGGATTGGATGCTGCACTAAGCCATATTGGGACTTTGGGACCTCCTGCCCTTGCTGGGGAGGAGATAAAGAGATGTGGAGAAGAGAGAGTGACTGGAGAGTGTGGGATGGGGAAGGAACCTTGAATAAGAATATACACAGATAGAAAGTGTGAATTTATTCATACTAAAAAAAGAAAGACAGAGAGAGGGAAAAAAAAAAGAAAGAAAGATCTCTGAGGTCAAGACCAGCCTGTTCTACAAATCCAGTTTCAGGTGAGTTGAGTTTAGGCAGTGAAGGAAACTATCAGAACCAGAAAGTTGGTGAAGATGTAATCGAATGAGGAGGTCATGTTCCAGCCATAGTAATCAACAGAACTTGGCAGCTTCAGCCACATGGTTCTGGAGTTAATAATAGAAGAAAAGGCTATAGAATTTGCATCCATGACTAAAAAAAGTTACTGAAGCCAGGAATGTATTCTAAATGAAGGCCTAGAGTGACCATTGTAAAGCTATGAATTTGAAGCATGGATTTTCTTGGAGTCTCCAAGTTGTGGGAGATGTCATAGCCATGGGATACCTGCCAAGGAAAGCTACTAACAGTGAAATCAGCACAAAAGAAAGAAGTATGCTACATTCAACAAAGCTAAAAAGAGTTGGAGATCTAAAATAAAGTTTGGAGTTTACCCAGCTGGTTTTCGTCTTGCTTTGGTCCAATATTACCTTGCTATTCTCCCTTCCTTATATTTTGGAATAGTAATGTATATCCTGTGTCATTATATGTTGGAAGTATATGATCTTTTTTTTTTTTTACTTTGATTTTACAGGGGATCACAGTGAAGAAATTGCATGAATTTTAGAAGAGACTTTGAACTTTAGACTGATAAGTTTGAAACTGTGCTAGACTATAGGGACTTTGGGACCTTTGAAGTTGAACTGAATGCATTTTGCACTATAAAATGGCTATAAGGTTTGGGGAGCCAGGATATAAAATGTTGTGGTTTGAAAAAAAATGGCCCCCAAAGGAAGTGGGACTATTAGAAGCTGTGGCTTTGTTGGAGGAAGTGTGTCATTGTGAAGTCAGGCTTTGAGGTTTTATATATGCTCAAGCTACTACACCCAGTATCTTATATTTTAGACAACTTCCTGTTGCTTGCTAATCAAGATACAGGACTCTCAGCTCCAGCATACCTACCTTCATGCTGCCATGTCTTACCAGGTTGACAGTGAACTAAAACTGTAAAATTGTAAACCACCTCATTAAAAATTTTCCTTTATAAGTGTTGTCATGGTGTCTCTTCACAACAATAGAAACCCTAAGACAGGTGTAGTCTGAGAAGTATTAGCTCGAAAGACCAAAGAATGGCCTTTTAATGACTACAAAAGCAAAAAGAATCCATTTACTCAAGAAAGGCTCCATGACAGGTTACACAATTTCAAGTGGTCCTTAAATGCATATACATACAAAGAATATTAAATGGACTTGAAAGGTCACATATACAACAATTATAAATTTAAAAATGGGGGCTGGAGAGATGGCTCAGCCGTTAAAGGCTAGGCTCACAACCATAAATTTAAAAATGGTTGTGAATATAAGGAGGAGTGGGTGAGACACTGGAGGCATTTACAGGGGTAAAAGGAGAATAGAAAGTATGTAAATATAGTACTTGTGTATGAAATGCTCAAGCAAATTAAAATAAAAATCACTTTTTATAATGTTTTCTTATACAATTTATTTTCATGTCTTTTAGGATACATAGTACATTTCAAGCATACCATGATACCCTCGTGATAGTAGGCTATTATCAACCCTGTACTTTTATTTTTTCCCAGGAGTCAAACTGCATGAGAGTACTGAGTAGTGGAAATAGCCAAACTTTATAAGAAATTATATTATGCCACAAACTGTTTTAATTTCACTAAATATTATCTCATTCAAAGCTTAAATCAGTCTCAGAAGATAGTAGTATGCCCATATTATAAAAAAAAAAGAGAGAGAGAGAGAGGAAATTAGACCTTCCTTGATCTAAATATCACTGCCTCCAAATGTGAGGAATTCAAGCTAAACTGTCCAACTGCATGGCTTTTTTTCCTAACCAAGGTAAAAGGCAATTTCTTCATCTTCTGATGCTCTTTGATCTACACATCCTATATAATTACCAGGTAAGGTACCCAAGATCCCATTGTGTTGTATCAAGTTGCCATAAGAAATACTTTGTGTTCTCACACAAGTGAATTTTAATACATAGAGTGAAATGAATAACTATGTTTAAATGTTATTATAGACAGTATTTTTATTACTAGGTTAGATTTTTAGTGTAAACTCCTATAAATTGAATTATATATTTATCTTGACATTATATTTCACACTATTGTATATAAAATAAGTACTCAGAAATATTTGAGGCTGAGTTAATTGTCTACCCTCAGTGTTTTGATCTATGTCTATTTATAGAATTATTTTCTGTACACAGTAGGGGTGATTTTAATAATCTGATATTTAGTCTTATATTCCTGATGTTTGTTATTCTGGGCATAAAATGTGGTTTTAGTAACCTTGTATTATTCTAAGTTGTGTGTTGTCTTAATATATTGTATGTATAAACTAGATTCTGCTGCAGTAACAAATTATTCCAGATACATCAAGGGATTAATGCTCAGGAACACTTATGTCTGTCTCATGTGATGAATCCCAGTAGGATTAGAGATGTAACATACTCAGAGACTTAGGCTGCCAAAGGTCAGGCTTTTTTATTTTTTACCTTTTCTCTGGTATTGAAGCAGGTAATCACAATGCAGAACTTTCTCACCCAATATTCAAATATTGAAAGTAGAAATGATACATGCCCCTTGAAGCTCATAATCATAGTTCAAACATTTTATCCCACTATTGGGTTATAATGAAGATGAGATAGTATAGCATAGACAATTTCACACAGTCCATTCTCAGTGTTCTTCTGTAATATAATGCCTTCAGCTGTATAATTAACAGTTCTTTCACAATTTAAAAGCTCAGTAAAGATCTCCTCTTATTAAAGTGTTTATATTAATTATACTTATTTTGTGTGCTCTGTGTGTGTTTGTGCATGCATGAGTATGTTCATGTATGTGCATACCCACACACACATGTGTGTGTGAGACAATGTGTTCATATGCTTTGGGACATGTGTAAATCATAAGATAATAATTTAAAGTAAATCAATTTTTCAATTTTTCTCTTCCTTAATGTGGGTTTTGAAGATCAAATTTAATGTCAAGCTGTTATCATCTGAATAAGTCACTATCCCTTCTATTTATTTTTGAAATGAAATAGACTTATATTTTTGGATTTAAGTCTATAAAATGTGACTTTATTTTAACATGGAAAATAATTTTTAGTTTGATTTCTTTTTTTTTTTTTCTTTATTTTGTATTTATCAAAAAAAAAAAACAGTAAAAAGAATTTAAAATGCAGAAGAGTTAACAATAACTATACAGAGGATAAGAATCATAAGCATGGCTTATCAAGGGTAGAAACACAAATAAGATTGCTACACATATATTTTCTTTGTGTTCAGCTTTCCCTATATATCCTTATTCAAGGTCT
>PVIH01017693.1:0-40992 GCA_004025045.1 Sigmodon hispidus
TAATGCTGCTATGAACATAGTTGAGCTAATACCTTTGGAGTGTGAATATGCCTCTTTAGGGTATATACCCAGAAGTGGTATTGCTGGGTCCTTGGGGAGATTGATTCTCAATTTTCTGAGAAACCTCCATATTGTATTCCAAAGTGGCTGAACAAGCTTACACTCCCACCAACAATGGAGGAGTGTTCCCCTTGCTCCGGTGTAGGAGCTTCTTTAGTGAGGGTTGAGCAGGAAAAATAACCCCTTTTCTGGAGAGGAAAGGAAAGAGACAAGGTTAGGAATTTGCTATTCAGCCTCTCTGAGATAGCAGGATTTCACCTTAACCTTTGAATTTTGGGTTTTATAGAAAGACAGAGACTTAGCTAATGTTCCTTTAGTGGCCATGATAGAGCCAGTGCCTGAGGTAATAGAATTTCTGCCTGGCTATGGTCCCTGTGGCTGAACCACTGCTGGTAGCTGTAGAGTTGCAATTGACAGTTGGCACAGCAGTGCCTTAAGGTACAGCCACTGTATTGAATGCAAAACAGCAGGCATTCTAGGTTCTCCAGTGTCCATGATTTTGTCAGCTAAGCAGCTCACTAGATTTATAGTACCACACATGGATTACTCCTGCTTAAAAGTTTGTAAGCCTGGTGTGTCCCCACACACTCTGTAGCAGACAAAGATAAACTTTGGCTGTCATGGTCCCCCCAGCTGCTGCTAAGGGAACTCTCAAGACCACCCTACTTCCAACTGCTCAAACAGAGAAGGATTGAAGACTTGAAATTCAGTCCTCTGCCCAGAGCAGAGGTAGAGAATGAGCAGACCTTTTGCTCAGAGGTGACAGGAGACACACAAGCCCACGTGCCACAACTGATGAGGAGCCACCTAATTGTGAACCACTGAAGCCATGGGCAGATGCCAGTGCAAAAATTTACATAATAATATAAAGAAAAACAAGGTAACTCCAGAAGAAAGTAGCAATCCTACAACTACAAGATGTGAACTGAGCAATGAAGAGGAAACAGAAGGAAGCAACACCAAAAATTCCTTTATGATGATCATCGAAGCACTCAAAGAAGATATGAAAAATTGCCTTAAAGAAATAGAAGAAAATACAAGCAAAAAATTGGAAGAGATGAACAAATCTATGAAAGAAAACAAAGAAAAAGTAAACCAAAAAATGAAAGAAACATGCCAGGAACTAAAAACTGAAATAGGAACAATAAAAAAGGTACAAAATGAGGCAAAGATGGAAATAGAAAACCTGAAGAAAGAAGCTGGAACCACAGATACAAGTATAACCTGCAGAGTTCAAGAGATGGAAGATAGAATCTCTGAAGTGGAAGACTCAGTAACTCAAACAGATATATCAGTCAAAGAAAATACTAAAACCAAAATAGCCATAACTCAAAATGTTCAGGAAATCTGGGACACCATGAAAAGACCTAATTTGAGAATAATAGGAATAGAAGAAGGAGAAGAATATCAGCTCAAAGGCACAGATAATGTTTTCAATAAAATCATAGAAGAAAACTTCCCTAACCTGAAGAAAGAAATGCCTATACAGATACAAGAAGCTTACAGAGAACCAAATAGATATGACCCCCCCAAAAAAAGTCAGTGCATCACGTTATAATCAAGCCACAAAACATACAGAACAAAGAAAAAATTTTAAGAGCTGCAAAAGAAAAGGGCCAACTTACATATAAAGGCAGACTCATCAGAATAACACCTGACTATTCAATGGAAACAATGAAAGCCAGAAGGGCTTGGTCAGAAGTTATATAGATGCTAAAAGAGCATGGCTGCCAAACTAGAATACTATACCCTGCAAAATTATCAATCACCATAGAGGGAGTAAACAAGATATTTCAGGAAAAAGTCAGACTGAAAGAATCTCTATCTACCTATCCAGTGCTACAGAGAGTATTAGAGGGAAAACTCCAACCTAAGGACCCCAGATACACCCATGAAACCACAAACAATCAATAATTCCACAGAAGAATACTCCAGAGAAAGGAAATACAAACAAGTTACCACCAAAAATGGCAGGAAATACCAATCAATGGTCACTAATATCCCTTAATATCAATGGACTCAATTCTCCTATAAAATGTCATACACTAACAAGATGGATAGAACAACAGAAGCCATCCTTCTGTTGCCTACAAGAAACACACCTCAATGCAAAGACAGACACAAGCTTAGAGTGGCTAAGATAAAAGACACAGAGGACAGCCTATGCTAGAGAGGATATGGGGCAAGAGGAACACTCTTCCATTGTTGGTGGGAGTGTAAGCCTGTTCAGACACTTTGGAATGAATTATGGCGATTTCTCTGAAAATTGACAATCAATCTCCCCAAGAACCCAGCAATACCACTTCTGGGTGTATACCCTAAAGATGCACAGTCACACTCCAAAGGCATTAGCTCAGCTATGTTCATAGCAGCATTATTTGTAATAGAAGAACCTGGAAACAACCTAGATGTCCCTCAACTGAAGAATGGATTAACAAACTGTGGTACATCTACACAATGGAATACTACCCAGCAGTAAGAAAAAATGATATCTTAAAATTTGCAGGCAAATGGATGGACTTGGAGAATATCCTCCTGAGCAAGGTATCACAAACACAGAAAGATAATCAGGGGATGTACTCTCACATTAGTGGATTCTAAACAAACAAACAAACAAACAAACAAGAAAAAAGCAAAGCATGCCCAAGCTGCAAACCACAACCACTGAACAGCTTGGGATCAGAAACACCCTGGACTGACTCCTTGGATCCCACTCCCCCTAGAGGAACACCTGACTCACTCTTGAGGGAGGGGGGAGAAAATTGGATGTGCCAGGAGTGGAGACTGAACTAAGCAATATTGGGTCAGTGGGACCATGGGACTGACTGCTGCCTGCCCAGGAGGGGATGGGGAGCTGTGGAGAAGAATGACCTGATGTGGTAGGAGGGGGAAGGAACCTTGAATAAGGATATGCAAGGATAGAAAGTGTGATTTCTTTGTTAATAATAATAATAATAATAATAATAATAATAAAAGAAATCCTCAGCTGAAAAGAAATGCAGATGAACCTGAACTACTCCTCCCTCTTTCTCTGCCAAAACTTTTTGATTCGACATTCCTAGTGCTGGGATTAAAGGAAGGTACCACCACCATCTGGCTCTGTTTGTCTTTGAACTCTCAAAGTTCCAGAGGATCTCAGACTCCTGAGTGCTGGGATTAAGAGTGTGGGTCACCACTCTCTGACATTCATGACCTGGCTATGTGGGTGGCTCGCTCTGTCCTCTGATATTGCAGACTAATGTCACCCCAATATTATATGTATTATATTTAAATTTCTATAATATGGCCTGATGTAAGGCTCACTGCTCAATGCATAACTCACTCTGTTCGCACACCATTTTGTATATATTTTACCAAGTATCTTGAAATATTTGTAAAGAAACATTGCATTATCTTCATTTTAAGTTATTTTTAATCTGGACAGTTGCCATACACATTTATGGCATATGTGTAATATCTGAGTCCAGGTATACAATGTACAATGACAAAATCATTGTAATCAACAATATCTATCCTCCCACAGATATGTTGATTCTTTGAGAAGAAGCAGCTATTAACTTTAAATCTCTTTAGATACCAAGGGATATGTCTTGATTCTCATTTCTGATGTTGTAAATTTGAATTTTTTGTTCTTCTCTTGATTAAAAAGATATCTGAATTTTTTCTTGTTCAAATAGAACTATTTCATAAATCTACTATTCCTAACTTATTTAATTTTACCTTCTGTTTTTATTATTTTACTTCTTTTTACTTATTAAAACTAGTTTTTGCTCTTAAAAAAAAGTTTGTAAGTCTAATTGCAAAGCTGTTGGTTTTTCCCAAGATACAAATGACACCATTGTACCTTTGAGTATATCTTGCCATTCTGGTCACTGTTGTGGTTTTGTAGGCTTAACAGCTGGATAGGACTATATAATGTTATTCTCTTTTGGAGCTTGCATTGCTATCTTCAGATACTATGAGATCTAGTCTCAAAGAGCTGGCTTCCAAATCAATTCCATTTTGATTCTTCTAAGTCTTGTATCTGAAGTATGTGATACCTTTAGAAATAGGATTCTACTTTCAACTTCTGGAAGATGACCAAGGGTGATATCAATAGCTTATATTTATTTTTTATTTTGAGAGTCTCTGACTCCTCTTTCCAACAACTTAAAGTGTATCTCTTCGTTTCTGGCACAGGAACTTTTGTTATAGCTCTTACAGGCTTTCAAACCCCTCTTCGTGAAGAACATTGAGCCTTGCTAGCATGAGTCTGATAGGGGTAACTGGAAGGTGGTGTTATCCATGCTTCTAGGAGAAGAAAAGTAATCATTAATCTCACCTAACTATGTACTTGGAGCTGCAATAATGGCCAATTTGAGAATATATGTTCAGTTGTGGAATAGTATCATAAACATTATTGGAGTATTCCACAATTTTCTTATTGAATGGAAGGAACTTTCCACAAGATTGAATCCATCCTTTGCATTGATAATGAAGCCAAGACCTGTCACTATACTGGCGATGTCCCTAGGAGATAATCTACTACTATTATTTTGCTAAATGGACATAATATTGAAATAACTCCTAATGACTTATTGCTATGCCTTTAGATCAGTGTGTCTCTCAACTCTCATCACAGAAGTTCCTTCTTCTAGTAGATGGTGATTAGGACAGATCCACAACTCATCAATGTACAGAGCATAAGAGACTAAGGAGTACTAAGTCCTAATGGGAAGGCAATGTCATTATTTTGAACATTTTTTACACTTGTTTATTTTTGTGGGAGGGGAACACATACCAGAGTAGATATGTAGAAATCAGAAGGCAATTTGCAGGAGTCATGCTTTCCTTCTATCATAAGAATTTTGGGATGGAATTAAGGTCACTAAGTGTGCTAACAAGTTCTCTCACCCACCCAAGGAGCCATTTTGCCTGCTGTCAGGGTTGATATTTTCTCTTATTTTTTTCCATTTTAAACTGAAATATTAACTCTTACTATCAATGGGGTTCATTTTGAATAGTTTTATATTTATATACACTGTGTACTTATCTTTTTAGTTTGTCTTTGCACACCATTCCCAATCTCTATACAATGTTTCAGGTTGAATGTCAACGTCGAATTTTAGCATAGTTTAGCACACAATGAATATGTTTACTTTGTACAAATACAACATTATTATAGAACATCTTGAATTATTTTGGCTGAAAAGGTAGCCAGCTTTTAAATATCTATTAAGTATTCCCATTTTTCTTTGCATTTGGCAACTTTGATCAAAGATTAAATTATTTTATAGGATCTCTTGAAATTTCTTTGTACATAATGTCAGTTGATCTATACATTTTAAATGTCCTATAAAAACAAACACATATGGTTTTACCCCTTGTATAAAAATCAGAGAAAGTTTCAATGATGCAGGTTAAATATGACTAGAACATTATCATATTGAACACATTTAATAGCAGTTGTGATACTGAACAAATTTAAAGGAATTTTTCAGACCCATGTATTTTGTTTTTAATACTAAGCAACTAGAGATGAAGAGAGGAAGTCATGTATGTTACTAATGCAATACACACAGCACACATTCATACACAGACACACACAGCACACATCTGCACACACACAGCACACATTCACACACACGTACATACATGGCCTGGTACCAAATGAATGCATTTTATTTGAAGCAAGTTTTCTGGAAATTCTAGCAAATTACAAGTTTGGTACGGCAAAATTGCTTTTGTCTGCTAATGATATTTTATTAGCATATAAAGATGCAATAACTTATTCAACATCCAAGAGCAAATCTTTTAAGGTACCTGAGATATTTGTACTTTGAAAGTTTAGATTTACTTATCTTCTTCTTGTTCAGGTTATTAACACAGTAAATGATCCCATGAAGTAGGAGAAATAGCCATATAATAAGATCATATATCTAAACACATATGAATGTCATAAAATAATCATTATATTCTCATAATCTTCCCAATGAATAGCACCATAAATGGAGACTGACAATCTAAACCATATAGTCTGTAATTAGATGTTGACTTATTCAGATATGTAAGTTATTTGAATATTAAAATTAGCCCCATCTTCATGAACTTGGTTTATGGGGCTAGGCAGAGAAAGACAAGAGGAAGTAATCTTTTACCTACAACCTTGAACAAAATTAGCATACCATTAGTAAACTCAGATAGAACATGTATGAAATTAGAAAATTATGTTATCTCATATATTATTTTATTTTATAAATAGTGCTTGTGTTGTGATTTATAGTAGTTGTCACTAAGGATGCATATTCTCAAGTCAGTTCCTCCCTTGGTATTTGCCATATTGAATCTCTATATACAACATTTGTGTCTAGTTCTTTCTTAGCTTTAGAATTCTCAAGTTGGCACTGTAATCCTGACTTGGGTAAGAAAGAGAACACTCATATACAGATCCACGTATTCAGATGTATATTTATATATATATATATATAAACTTGTGTATAGATATTCATATACATATATTCATAAAGCAATAGAGAGAAAATAAGACTAAGAAATGGGAGATGGAAGGATGGAGGCATGTGGGTCTCATTTTCCTTGGAGGTCCTTGGCCACTGGAGGGTGAAGGGAGCTGAAACAGCTAGTAGGGTTCAGAAAGCCCTGAGTATGTCCAAAAGATCTTTCTGGAGAGAGATTCAGAGAGACAGGACATTATATTGATTTGTGGGTAAGGTACATAAGGATTCTTAGAATAATATGTGGTAAGGGCTGGTTGGTCATAACACAGCACATAATTATCATACAGGCAGGAGGAAAGAACATACTTATGTGCTGAGCCATACAGCATTTGCTGGGATCTCCATGCAAGGTCATCCTTCAAATAAGGGCAGGCATCTGAGCTTAAGGACATGTTCCAATCATGGTTAGACAGATAAAAAGAGGTCCCACTGAAAAAGGGAATCCTCCATTTTGTGCTGAGCTCAGAGAGCTATCGATACATGCTGGACTGCAACTTTAATAGCAGGATTCTCCAATAGCTGAAGAAGTAAGGGGGGAGAATTGATTCATTATAAGAAAATGACTCATGCAAATGTCAGGTTCTGTAGTCAGCTGCCATGGTCTGCCATATGCAAATGGAAAACCCATGCAAACTGATGATATAGTTCAACTTCGGACTTCTTAGAATACAGAAAGCTTAAGATGCAAGTTTGAGTTCAAGCACAGAAGATTAGTGTCACAGTGTCTTATCTCAATTTGTGTTTAGTCAAAGATTCTATTTAGTTGGAGGAGGCCTACCATGTGAGGAAGATCAATTTTCTTCACTTCATTTATTGAGTCAAATGTTAATCTCATTGAGAAACATTTCCATATGCTCAATCAGAATTTTATTTAGCAAAGAATATTTGAATCTTATTTCAACATAATTGATATAAAGTTAAACATCATATTAGTTTTGAAAACAGAGTTATTTCAGGCCTGTCCCCAATTATGAGCTTGATAGGGACTATAACTTTCTCTATGTAATTCAAAATTTGCAAACCAGATTCTGTCTCCTTGGATTTTAAGAGTTTTTCAAGAGACATTAGAATGGAGCAAATGGGGTCTGGAGTGATCAATTCAATTAGTAAAGTTTTTGTCATTTAAGCAAGAAGACACAATTTCACATTACCCCTACTTCATAAAAGCCTAACACATCAAGGTATATTTATAATACCCAGAATGTGAACATAGAGATAGGAGGAACCCTGGTGCTCTCTTCTGATTTCTTTGGGCCCTAAACAGATGCCATACATGCAGGCAAAACACTCATACGCATGTGATGAAATAATTAGTGGGCTGGAGAAATGGCTCAGAGGTTAAAAGTTCTGGCTGCTCAGAGGTCCTGAGTTGAATTTACAGCAATCTCATCGTGACTCACAATCATCTATGATAGGATCTGATGCTCTATTCTGTAATATAGGCATATAGGCAAGCAGAACACTACACTACACTACATACACACACACACACATATGGACTTGATAAAAATATATTGCAAACATGCAATGAAAGTCTCAGACAATAAAAAAGAAAAAATGATACAGGTTTTCTGAGAAGTATAGGGGTCTAGCTACCATCCTATGAGGAATGAATAGGCAGATAGACATAGGTTTCTGTTTACTTTCTGTAGTTGTAAGATGGAGTAGGTTGGACAGTTACAAGAATCCAGCCTGCTGCATGAGGTGAAGGGCTATGACAGTACCTGTCCAAATTGCTCAGTGCACTATCCTGAGAAATTAGCATGAATTGCTTCATGTGAAACTTCCAGTCATGCAATCTTTGCATTGCATTCAAGGGTAGTCCTGGTGTTTACTGGTTTTCATTTAGGAGCATGTGACTTGGTATCACTATCAAGCCTGGTTTATGGATCATCTTTGATAATCAGACTTAAAGAGCCAAATTACAAAATTCCATGTCACCAATTATAGAGAACTCAGTACTAATACTATTTGTGAATGGGTTTATTTCCAAACAGCTTTATATTTTTACCCTTCACTGACATTTATATCAGCCTTGGTTACATAAGCTTCTGTCTTTTTTTCTTTCCTCATATCTACCTCCTTCCCTCTTTCCCTTCCTCTCTAACACTTTCTTTATTTTGGGCCATGTGTGATGGCTAATACAGATCATAACTGGTCAAAACGTCAAAAGTAAAGGGCTAAACTGAACATCTATATCACCCTTCAAGGCTCATGAAACATTATGGCTTTCCATGATGCGGAATGATTATAAAATCTGCATGTATGTATATGTATTTACAAGTTTCCATGATAGTAGATTTTCTATGACTTTTTCAAAGGATTTTAATTATAGTTATTTCCATGAATACAAAATATTCAACTCTAAACAGAATGTCTATATCATATCCTTCTCCTCATGGAGAAGAGGGCAGGACAATGTAAGAGTCAGAAGTAGTGGCTGACTACAAGGATTCAGTGAGGTTCAGGCACAGCACAACAGTTGTATATATGAACTCACAGTCATTGTTGACAGCACACACAAGATCTATGTAATCATACCAGCCAAAATCCAGCTTGGAAGGGGGAAGGTAAATACAGTGTTCCTTCCCTACCTGAGAAGCTATTGGCAAATGAAGACTTCTGGGAAATAAAGCATTAGTTTTTTAAAAAATAAAAAGGTTGTGGCCCCTGAGAGGCTAACTAAACTCCAGCAAATGGCCCTATAGACATGGACATACTGGCATCAATAATCAACTTAATGTGTATTTTATCCAGGATTCTTTATGAGTACAGAACTGATAATATAGATATCTATATATCTATATATAGATATAATATCTATATATTATATATATAGATATTTATTTTAGTTTATGTGAAATAGAACAACAGATGCCTCACTGTAGTAGGATTATGCTGGTAATGTTGTATATATTTGTCCTACCTATGTGTTTAATAAAAACTGATTGGCCAACAGATATGACGAGGAGATGGCAGCAGACACAGAGGAAAGAAGCTGAAATGCTGCTATGAGAAAAAGTACTGAGGCATGTGGCTGAACAAGATGGGTTGAGTTCAGATGAAGGAGTTAGCAAGTTATATGTCTGGGCCCTAGGTCAACCAGTGTAAAATTAATATAAGCCTGTGTGTGACTATTTGAGGCAAAAGAGGGCCAAGAGTGAGAGTAAACCTTTGGACCAGGCCTGGAAAGTCCGGGCAAGAACCATTAACAACAGATGGCACCCCAACGTGGGCTGAACACCCATATAAAGCCTGAGAAATTTTAAATAGGGTTCCAGAGCACAGAAACAGAGGCAAAGGAGGCTTTCAAATTGTATCTGTGAAGTGGAACATAGTACAGAGATGCCTTGATGTTCGGGTTTGAATTTTAAAATGGCGGTCCACGGCATGCAGCTTAAACCAAGACTTGTGCCCAGAGTCTCACAAAAGACTCAATATAAGAAAAAAGCTGCTTATGGTGGAGTTAAAGTTTCTGTTCTCACAGGCAAAAGGGAACAGAGTCATAGATGGATTCTTAGTAGCAGCAACATTTTTTTTAGATCAGCTCTATTTGCTGGAGACAAGCTGAGGCACAGCTTTTTAAATTAAAACTTCCTTGGTTCAGCCTTAGAGGCAAAACACTTGTGAGTCTTCTAAGAGACTTTGCTTCCAAATGCTTAAATGAAATTAATGAGCATCAGACAGCAGTGCTTTACTTGGTGGTTATATGGACCCTAAAATTCAACAGAGTGGTAATTGTGGGTCCTAACAATATCTCAGCTGTAAAGTTAAATTTCAGCTAGACTAGGAGCTAGATGGAGCCAGGCACCCACCCTAGTGATGACTTTAATTTTAAGCTATACCTTGGCAGATTAAAGGTGTGGACAGAAAGAAATAGAAGAAACTGGGTGGAAGATTAAAGGTGTGAACAGAAACAGAAAGTAATAAAAGGAGCTGGGTGAAGTCAGCCACGCTATTAAAGCCTTTAATCCTTAAACCAAACTTTGACAAATTAAAAGTGTGTAGAAGCAGAAAGAAATAGAAAGAGCTGGGTGGGTCAGCCACTCTAGCCAAGCAAGAAGTGATCAGAAACAGAAAAGACAAGATATAACAGAGTCAGTAAAGACAGATTTAAAAAAGAAACCCTGTAAATGGTTTAGGGTATGTTTAAATAGGCTTGAGACAGAAAATAAAAAAATAAAAAGGATAGAGAAAGTCCTTAAAAAATAGAGTAAAAATAGTAATAAGCCACGTAAAAAATGAAAAATACAAAGAGTGTTTGGATACTGTATGTTATTGTCTTGTCTTTAAGTTTTTTTTTTTTTTTTTACTATAAATGAAGTAGTTAAAGTTGCTAAAAGACATTTGATTATAAATGCTGATGAATAATCGAACATATATATTTTGTAAAAGAATTGACATTAAAATTGAAATCCAAAGATATGCTACTTTAGAGAAGAGGTTTTCTTTTCATTTCTAAAGAAAATGAGAAGCTGTGGTGTCACGAGCCACCTCAACCAGCAAGGAAGACACAACACCCAGGCTCTTCTTCCAGCAGTTTTTATTCAGGAACCTTGATTTCTGACTTCTGACTACTTCTTCTGATGCTGACTAATTCTGACCCGGGGAAACCTGCCCGCAGCCTAAACAGCCTCTGGGCATCCAACCCCAGTATGCCACGTGGGCACTACCTATAAGTCCAGGTACAAGGAAGCAAGCCAGATCCTCAGCCTAGGCATATATGGAATTGTTTGTCACTGAGAGCACTCACCATGTGGAAGGTGGAGGGCGGAAGCCAGCACCATCTTTAAGGCACAGCTGCACGCAGCTCCCTACACTGTGGATTTATTTCCAGTCAAAGAAAATAAAGTTTGATCTAGGAAGGCCCCCTGAAAAGTCTCTAATGTAAATGTATGGCCTAGATGATTCAGAATTTCAGAGCACCTCTGTTGCAGTTTCCTCTGAGTTCTGCATTCAAAAAAACTTCAAGGAGACTGGTTGAGATTACTCAGCCTTACAAACTACTCTACTAAATATTTATCCATAATCCTAAATTTTCTTTGGATCTCCATGGGATTTGTCAATGTCCTCATTCAGTAGAAAGTAGCCTAGAGAGCTATGCCCACATTCCCAAAAAATAGATTTTGGATGTTTGTGTTTGTCTATGTGTTGGGTATAAGTTATTATAGATAATGAGGAAAAAGGATATTAAATTTGGGGTTCTTGTTTTAAAAAGAGTAAAAGGGGAAATATAGTAGGATTATGCTGGTAATATTATACATATTTGTCCCACCTATGGGTTTAATAAAAGCTGATTGGCCAAAAGGTAGACAGGAAGTGTGAGTGGGGATACCAGGCTAAGAAAATTCTGCGTACAAGAAGAACAGAGGCATATGCCAGAGTGCCGCCAGAGAGAGCTGCCACAGACACGACAAGGAGATGGCAGCAGACACAGAGGAAAAAAGCTGAAATGCTCCTATGAGAAAAGGTACTGATCTGCCCCACACACTGAACTTCCACACAGGAGACCACCTACGAGAGAGAATGAAGGGAAGGGAGCTGCAAAGGAAGGCAGCAAGACAAATGAGAGCCTGATCAAGCTTCAATTTATTCCAGTTTCATACATGCTTATATAGTCCTAAAGTAGAATATGGGGAGGGGACAGTCTTCAAACACCTGTAGGAAGCTGGCCAGGATAAGCAGGATATTGGCAAGGTAAAAAGGTCTTGGTTCAGGGGAGGGTTGCTAGGTAACCTAACTATAGAATGTTCTTGCTATTCTATTCTTTAGAGCTACTTTCTATGTTATCAGGAGGGCTGCTAAGTAGCCTAGCCACAGAATGTTCCTATTACTCTATTCTTTAGAGTTACTACTCTACTACTGTTAAACCAGAACATCTATTTTACTTTGGGAGAAACATCTATTTTACTCGAGGTCCTGCTGGCTCAGTGAATGGTTTCTCAGTCAGTTCCCACGGGAGTCTTTAGCTAGAGGCCTAGAGGCTCAAGCCAGGGTCTTGGTCCCTGACACTGATCTATGTGGCTGAACAAGATGGGTTGAGTTCAGATGAAGCAGTTAGCAAGTTGTATGCCTGGGCCCTAGGTCAATCAGCGTAAAATTAATATAAGCCTGTGTGTGACTATTTGAGGCAAAAGAGGGCCAAGAGTGAGAGTAAACCTTTTGGACCACGCCCAGAAAGTCCAGGCCAGAACCATTAACAACACCTCACAATGAGAAGCTAAGGACTCAAATGTTCATTTCTTGAGGCTGCGCACCTTGGTAGGTGCCAGACTCACATAGTGGTTTTCTCACACTTGCAAAGCTGACCACATAGTAGTTGTTTAGTCCAGAAGGGTGGATGCTTCTGAAATTTTAATATGGTGCCAGAAACTGGGGAGGTTCCTAGAAGCCACTTGTCCTCAATAATTAAAAGAATTATAGAAATGCAAGTTCTGATATCAGTAAAGGAATCAGTGACATAAGAAACTGATAAATCAGCTGGGTAACAAAGGAGAAAGCCAAGCCAGCAAAACACAAATAATCTTCCTTTATTTATGCTCTTTATTTTTATTTTTCCATGTGAGCTGCTCCCAGATGGTACCACCCACACTTGGAGTGGATCTTCCCACATCAACTAAGGAAATAATAACAATTCTTCAATCATGGCTTCATAATCAGGTGATTATAATTTGTAGCAAGTTGATATTTAAAAATAATAAAAATAATGGGAAATTGTAAAGGTGTGTGTATTATAAATGCATTGGTGGTGACCTGAATAATGAATCTGTGTCAGTGTTGTATTAAGGAAAGAAACAGAAGTGCTTCCTTATTTAACCTAGAGTGAGTTCAGATTTGAATTCTCTACTTCATCTTCTCTTTAATATCACCACAAAGGGCATCTTGTTCTGTATTTATTGAACAGCAGAGAGGGCATCACATGGGGGAAAGTAGGGGACAACCTTTACAGAAATCATTAACAGAATTTTACAAAGGATTAAGTTATTGGCTCTAACTGATCCCAACTAACCCAGACAACAAACAGTCCTATAAACATTATTTGTTATCAACCAATATCAATAAATAGATGCTTTCAAAGTTTATGGTAGATTTTAGAAGGTCGATTTTGACCTCTGTTTTTGTCATTTTCAGAAAATTATATACTCACATAGTTCTGGATTAGGAAAATGAAAGAGTACAAAATTTAAGATTATAGCTATCCATTGTTTTAGTTTGTAAATGTTGGTTATATAGGAAATCAAAGTCAAGTAAGGTTGAGTATTACACTGCTCTCTTAAAGGAAGGTTAAAAGACAGACCAAGTATATAGTAAGCTGGCAATTGTAGGTCTAAGCAACCTCAGTTGTATTATTAGCTATGGCTGTGAGGCCCAGTAAAAATTCCAGTCTCTTAGAATGTAAGAAATATTTTCAGAGCATGGCATTACCACAGGAAGAAATAATGGTAGGGAGACATAGAAAGAATTATAAGGAATAAAATGAGAAGACATCATTAAAATAAATTTTATGTATTTATGAAGTTCTTAAATGATAAGATGGGGAAAGGACTGAGTCCTGTGTAGAGTCATTATCTATGCAAAACTTGCATAGGTACATAAAACACAGAAGTGAGAAGGAGACAATTTAGGAAGAGAGAGGATATCTACAGGAATAGGAGGATAAGGGGTAATAAGCTGTCAATATGCCACATATATATGTGCATAAAATTGTCAAAAATTAAAATTTAATAATTTTTTACTTATGTAAAAACTGTGGTAGAAAGCATTTGAGGAAAATAAAATATGTGGTGTTGACCTGTAGTTTCCACACACATACCTTCAGCAATATGTACACATATATACATGAACCCAAATACACACACACACACACATGCATGCATACACAAAAGCATTGAGGTAATCAATGAATTATTGGGCATTTCTATCTCATTCATAGTAGCATGGACAACATCCTCTGAGTTAATTTGTTTGGACTATACTTTGTTACTATGGTGCTGGTTTCTTTTGTTCCTGGAACTGTCTTGGTGTCTGTCTACTCAGATTTTCTGAGGCTTCTATTTCATTTTTAATTCTGCTTATGGGAGCCAAAGAAATAATTTAATTCTTATAAATAAGTGCTGTAATTGATATATTTGGTCAATGAACACTTATCAGACATTATTATATATTAATTTGGTAGATAATAAAGATAATATGATGAAAAAGACATTATTTTTGTTATATGAAACTTAAAAGTAGATTAGAAAGACATAAAAAGTAGTTTACAAAAACAATCTCAGTAAGTATAAGTGCCATGAAGAAATGAAGTAGTATGTTATGACAGAATAATTATTATCTATTTAATGAATTGGAGAAAAAGTTAAAGATGAGGCATGATTCAAATATGTTTTGGGTGGGTAGAACCATGAATTTTGACTAAGTATGTACTTTTTAGCCATATTTTTTATTAATTTAAAAAAGATCTTTTCTCCCCCATGTATCCCCCTGCTCATCCATCCTTCTCTATTTGCAAAAAAAGCAGGAAGTCACTATGAATTGGCATGGGCGACCACTTCCTAAATAAAACACCAGTGGCACAGACCCTAAGATCAGCAATCAGTAAGTGGGATCTTCTGAAGCTGAGAAGCTTCTGTAAAGCCAAGGACACAGTCAATAGGACAAAACGACAGCTTACAGAATGGGAAAAAGATTTTCACTAACCCTACAAGTGATAGAAGATTGATCTCTAAGATATATAATGAACTCAAGAATCTAGAGCCCAAAACCTAGAATAACCCAATCAAAAAATGAGGTTCAGAACTAAAAAGGGAATTCTCAGCAGAAGAATTACAAATGACTGAAAGGCACCTGAAAAAGTGTTCATCATCTTTAGCCATCAGAGAAACACAAATCAAAACAACTTTGAGATACCACCTTACACCTGTCAGATTGGCTAAGATAAAAGACACAGATGACAGCCTATGCTGGAGTGGGTGGGGAGCAAGAGGAACACTCCTCCATTGTTGGTGGGAGTGTAAGCCTGTTCAGCCACTCTGGAATGTAGTATGGCGGTTTCTCAGAAAACTGAGAATCAATCTACCCAAGGAACCAGCAATACCACTTCTGGGTGTATACTGTAAAGATGCACAATTGTACTCCAAAGTCATTAGCTCAACTATGTTCATAGCAGCATTATTCATAATAGCAAGAACCTAGAAACAACCTAGATGCCCCTCAACTGAAGAATGGATCAACAAACTGTGGTATATCTACACAATGGAGTACTACTCAGCAGTAAGAAAAAATGATATCCTAAAATTTGCAGGCAAATGGATGGATTTGGAGAATATCCTCCTGAGCAAGGTACCACAAACCCAGAAAGAGAAGCAGGGGATGTACTCACTCATTAGCGGACTCTAAACAAAGAAGAAAAAAGCAAAGCATGCCCAAGCAGCAAACCACAACCACTGAACAGCTTGGTATCAGAAACACCTTGGATTGACACCCTGGATCCCACTCGCCCTAGAGGAACACCTGACTCAGTCTCAATGTTTGGAGGAGAAAACTGGATTTGCCAGGAGTGGAGAAAGAACTGAATATTGGGACCTTGGGACCCTAGGATCGCCTGCCCATGCTGGGTGTGGGAATGAGGAGATGTGAAGAAGAGAGAATTACCTGATGTGGTGGGAGGGGGAAGGGACCTTGAATAAGGATATACAAGGATAGAAAATGTGACTTCTTTATTCATAATAATAATATAAGAAAGCAGGAAGTCAGCTCAGCATGGCACATCCACTCTAAGCATCTACAATTTCCCCATTCCAATCAAGACTGGGTTAAGCACTCCTCTGCAGGGAATGGGCTCTAAGGTGACAGCAGCCCTTATAGGAACACAGTCTGATCCCACTCCTCTAGGCTCCCCATGCTGCCCATGCCAGTCAATAGTAGTCTATCCTTGGAGGGCCTAGCTCTTTTTCCGAAGGTTCCGAGGGATTGTTCTTGATTCAGCGAGCTCCCCAGAGCTCCAGCCAGGCATCTCTGTGAGATTCCTCCTCATACTTCCTATCCCCTTGCTCATAAAGACTCTTCTTCCCAGATGCTCTCTAGCTGAAAGGGGAGCTTGGCCCAGTACTCAGCCATGAATCCCTGCTTCCACCTCCATACATTGCTGGGTGTAGGTTCTGTGATGACACTTAGGGTGGTTATTCATTTAATTATGAGGGAAGTCCTGTTTAGGCAACCCCTCCATTATTGGATGAGGACATAGGCAGAAAATCCTGTGGGTTCTTGGGGCTTTTCCTAGCACCCATTTTCTTTGCAACATCACATTGTTATGATCCCAATTTGCTAAGGTGATCTTCTCTATTTTATCTTCCTAGGGGAATCCCTGGATGTCTCACTTAAGTGCCTTCTGATCCCAAGCTGTTCAGAGGTTGTAGTTTGAAGCTTGGGTATTCTTTGCTTTTTGTCAAAAATCGACTTATGAGTGAGTACAACTCATGTCTATCCTTCTGGACTTGTGGTACCTCACTCAGGAGGACATGTTCCAAATCCATCCATTTTCCTGCAAATATTAGGGCGTCATTCTTTTTTACTGCTGAGTAGTACTTCATTGTGTAGATGCACCACAGTTTGTTGAGGGGCATCTAGGTTTTTTCCAGGTTCTTGCTATTATGAATAGTGTTGCTATAAACATAGTTGAGATAATTAATGCCTTTGGTGTATGAATGTGAATCCTTTGCGTACATGTCCAATAGTGGTATTGCTGGATCCTTGGGGAGATTGATTCTGAGGAACTGCTATACTGCATTCCAGAGGGGTTTTAGGAGTTTACACTCCCACCAACAATTGGCCTTTAGTTTTTTGAGTTCTCTATATATTTTAGAGGTCAATCCTTTGTAATTGTACGGTTGGTAAAGATATTTTCCCATTCTGTAGGCTGTCAGTTTGTCTTATTGACTGTTTCCTTGGCCTTATATAAGCTTGTGACTTTCGTGAAGTCCCACTTACTAATTGTTGTTCTTAGTGTCTGTGCTACTTGTGTTATATTTATGAAGTGGTCACCTGTGCCAATGTGTTCCAGGATATTTCTCACTTTCTTTTCTATCAAGTTTGGTGTAGCTAAGTTTATGTTGAGGTCTTATAAATTTTATTATAAAAACTTCTGTTTTATGTATCCATTGTGTTAAGATATGTCTTTTTATAGGTGAATTGAGTCCATTTATGTTAATAGATATTATTGACCACTGATTGCTGTTTTCTGTTATTTTTGGTGGTAGCTTGTGTGTATTTCCATTCTTTGTGTTTTTCTTCTGTGGGGTTATCAATTGCTTGTGGCTTCATAGGTGTATCTGGCTTCCTTAGGTTGGAATTTTCCCTCTAGTGCTTTCTGTAGGGCCAGGTTTGTGGATAGATATTGTTCAAATCTGGTTTTTATCATGAATTATCTTGTTTATTCCATCTATGGTAATTTTGTTGGGTATAGTAGTCTGGTTTGGCATCCATGCTCTTTTAGTGTCTGTATATCTTCTGAACAGAACCTTCTTGCTTTCTTTTTTTCCATTGAATAATGTGGTGTTATTCTGCCAGGTTTGCATTTGTAGGTAATTTGTCCTTTTTTCTTTGCAGCTATTAGTATTTTTTCTTTGTTCTGTAGGTTTAGTGGCTTGATTATTATGTGGTGAGCAGACTTTGTTTTGGAGTCTAAATTATTTTGTGTTCTGTAAGCTTCTTGTATCTTTTTAGGCATTTTCTTCTTTCAGTTGGGAAAGTTTTTTTGTATGATTTTATTGAATATATTATCTGTGCCTTTGAGCTGGTATTCTTTTCCTTCTTTGATTCCAATTATTCTCAGGTTTGGTCTTTTCATGGTGTCCCAAATTTCATGGATGTTTTTTGTTATGACTGCTTTTTGATTTTAGTGTTTTATTTAACTAATGTATCTCTTTTTACTATCTAATCTTCCACTCCAGAGATTTTCTCTTCCATCTCTTAGATTCTGTTGGTTATGCTTGTATCTGTAGCTCTGCTTCATTTCTTCAGGTTTTTTTTTTATTTCCAGCTTTGCCTCAGTTTGTGCTTTCTTTATCACTTATATTTCAATTTTTAATTTTGAAATGTTTTTTAAGCCATTTGTTTTCTTTTTCTTTATTTTACTTTCAGGGAGTTTTCAATCTCTTCCAATTTTTTTGTTTGTATTTTCTTCTATTTCTTTAAGGGATTATTTAATGTCCTTTTTTCAGGTCTATAATCTTCATTAAGTTGCTTTTAGGGTTGTTTTCTTCTGTTTCCTCTTCATTGCTATGCTCAGGTCTTTGTGTTGTCGAAACATTAGCTTTTTCTGGTTGTATCTTATTCTTTATATTGTTATATGTATTCTTGCACTGAGGTCTACCCATTGCTCCTTCTGTTTACTCTTAGTCAGCTATTAGTCAGTTATGTATGGGTTTGGGGACTCTGTGTCTCCAGCTGTTTCAGGGGTTTTTAGTTGGCTCTTAATTGACTATTAGTCAGTGCTCAGCCAGCTCTTAGTCAGCTCTGCTTAGTCAACTCAAAGGGTGCTGCTTTGGGATCTCTAGGTGTCAGTGTGTAGCTGAAACAAATTGACCCTTAAGTCATTTGGATAGTTGATCTGCCCTATGCAGTGATGTTGCCAATCATCTCCCAGAGAACGCAAGGACAAACAGGAAGCTTAAGTGTGTATTTTATGTGAAGATTAAATTGGTAGTTGAAATTAAGGCAAGAGCTATTAAAGATAAAGTGGAAAGCATTTCTTTATATTGCCTATAGTTCTAAAAAGGCTAATGATTAATTTTTTACTGATATATACAATTTATTAATATTATCACATTTACTAGAATACAGTTTGTATTGCATCCAAGTAGCAATCAAGAAAATCAGCATATACCTTAAAAAAATCATCACTTTTTGATTTTCAAACTTTGTTTGTAGAAAATGTATTTTTAGATGAATGAAGTCATGTTTTAAAAAATTCTTTAGGTCATTCCTACATTCACAATTAAGTTTTGTTATGCACAATAATAAAACAGCCACAGTTTGGTAAGTAACAGATTAACTCATAGAATAAACTCATAAAGCATAAGGATATAATGTTGGTGGTAAATATTTTAACAATCTCAAAACAGCAAAAGCCTTTAACCTCTACAGAGTCATGGGGAGAAGAGAGAATGACTAGGAGGGGTCGAGAGGGGGAAGGGAATTTGAACAGGGGATACATGGATAAAAAATGAGACTTTATTCAAAAATAGTTTTCAAAGTAGAAACAATGCCTATAGTTCTATTTTACAATTGGTAACACATCAAAAGCAAGTAATCACAGCATGATGAATTCATTAGTATTACATTCTTAGGAGTTATCATCAAAAGTTAAGTATAAAAATGTTCAAGTTAGATTATTCATATAATTACTTTTTAATTATTTATACTTTTTATGGTGTGTGTATGTGTGTGTATGTGTGTGAGCACATATGCATCCATATCCATGCATAAGTCTATGGAGGCCTTAGTGGAATGTTAAGCTATCCATTTCAGCTAGGAAGGCTGGCTAATAAGGTCCTTAAGTTTACCTGTTTTGCTTCTAAATATTGGAGTTATAGGCATGTGTGACCATGTATCAATTCCTAGATGCTGTTGATATTACTTTAGAGGTACAATAAAAAAAATGAGAATAAGAAAAATTCAACATTCTTACTATTCTCACATAAGTACTTCAAGCTTATGCAAAGAATTCTTCTACTTGCTCTAATCTCCCATCACTCAAAGATCTCCTCACTCATTTTATTTCAATACTATTGTAGCCTCTCCACCAATACTCAGAGATCTAATTTAGCAAATCTAGTTCTTAGATTTCTCATTTTTTGATGAGTTTATTGAATATTTGTGGTGATATGGTTCTTTATATTGCCGAAGCTGAGTAACCTATCTCACCAGTGTGGTAAAGCATGTGTCCTAGGTTCATAAATCAGCTCATTAATTTTAATAAAACCTGGTAAGTTCTTTGTGCCTGATGCAATTCTATGAATTGAAAGCAAGGTAATGGATACTATCTATAAAAATAATAAAATTTATTATGATGATTTTATATATACATATAATGCACTTTGATAATATTCACCATCCCTAATTATCTTCTTCTTTCCCCACCACTTCTGATTCTTACTTTTTCTCTGGGCTCCAGTCTTCTTTCAAGACTCTCATCTGAGACTATCTATTGAGTGGGTCATTTGCTGCATTATCCTCATCTTCTCTTCCTCCAACACTATCTCTAGCAGATCCCTTAGATCTTCTATTACAGCCTCCCTCTCCACCCCATCCCTTTACTTCAACCTCCATATTCCACAGTTAGTCCCTAGGAATCCACTTGTCATCCTGGTCAGGAAATTTGGTAGGTTATATTCTGATATCCACTTGTCACTTTTCTTCAAATCCAATCCCCAGACTTATCCCCTGCTCTGCAGGTTCCCATCACACTTCCCATCCCTTTTCTCAGCCTCCAACTTCCACAGACATTCCATGGGAACCACACCAGCCACGGCAGTAGTAAGGTCATTGGAGTAGGTACACTGTCTTTAGATCTTCACTCTCCTACTTTTTCTCCAAAGCCACTACACAAGTTTCATTCATGATTCTGTAGTACATTATCAGTTGTAGCCTATTGCCTCACTCTGCTCCACTTCCATGGGATTAAGAAGATCCTGGTTGCCACACCCTGCATTCATCCCTCCTGTGGACCCCACAAAGCTTCCAACAACTTGTAGCCTATTTTCATAAATAAGCTTCAGCTGCCAATATGCAGAAGCACATTATCATCTAATTTTCAGTGGTAAAACCTGCAAAGATCTCAGAAGCATCTCTACCTGGCACTCTAAAGCCATCACACACTGTTAAGACCTAGAAAGTATAAAAGAAATCAAGGAACAAGACATCCACCCATCAAAGAGAAGACCAGATATTATCACCTAGAATTACAATAATCTCAAACCAGATGCCTAGATACCAGTATAAAAGTGCTCAATTATTATCAGCCAAGACAATAATATCTCCCCTAAAGCCCATTAAACCGTACTACAGTAGGCTTCCAGAAATGCAATGTAGCTGAGGAACTACATGACTTCAAAACAGCCTTTATAAATATGTTAGAAGAGCTTGAAGAGTAAGTTAATAAATCCATTAATGAATTCATCATAAAAACTTAGTGGAAAGAAATGAAGAAAACAATTTGAGACTTACAAGATGAGATAGAAGCAACTGAGAAAACCCATAGTGAGTAGAAAGTGGAAAGGAAAGATTTAGGAACTTAAACAAAAATCTAAGGGACAATTCTCACCATAATAATGCAAAGACTGAGAAAAGAATCTTGGGCATTGAAGACAAGATAGAAGAAATGGATACCTCAGTTGAAGAAAATGTGAAACCAAAAAACTCTATGCACCGAACATCCATAAAATCTGGAACACTGTGAAAAGATCAAATCTGAAGACCAGGTAGCCTGCCCATAGATCTTCCCTGTTCTCTCAGTTCCCTTAGTTCTCTTAGTTCCCAGTGTCTCAGGATCATCCCCAATGTTGCTGCAACAAAAAGCCAGATGAAGCCCCCCTCCCCATATCCATGCCTCCTGTAGATCTCACAAACCATGCCCTCCTGGTCTCCCTTTCCCTATTCCTCACATTGTCTTAGCCCCAAACTCTGGCAGACACCCCATCCTCAACCACAGGCCACATCTGACAAAATATCAAACTTTTACCAATAAACAGGTATTCCAGACAAAACTAACAGAGAAATGCTAGAGTTAACTGATGTTATAATTCAAATGAACCTAATGGGTATTTACAGAAAATCTCACCCAAACACAAAAGAATATACACCTTCCTCTCAGTACTGCATAGAATATTATCATAAACTGATCACATACTCGTTAGGATTCTCTCCTAGCCTGTGAAGCCATGCCCTGCCTTGAATTATGATGTCAAGCCCCATTTAAGAAAAATTGGGACCTTGGGACCACCTGCCCATGGGGAGGATGGGGAGATGTGGAGAAGAGAGAATGACCTGATGTGGTGGGATAGGGAAGGGACTTTGAATAAGGATATACAAGGATAGAAAAATGTGACTTCTTTATTCATAATAATAAAAAGAGGGAAAAAAGGAAAAAAACAAAAGAAAAAAAGAAAAAAAAGGAAAAATTCCCACCACCCCACACTCTCTCTTGCCTCTTCCCTCTTGGGAGTACTCCCTCATCTTGTCTCTCTCCATTCTTCTCTCTGTTTTTATAATAATAAAGTCCTTCTACATGGAAGCAGTCTAAAGAGTCTCCTGCAGCCCACTGCTGCCTCCCACCATGTACCTGTGTCCATGAGGCGTGAGGCTTCTCCATTCATAGACACCTGTCACCAACTAACTGGGTAAAGCATTATTGTATTATGCTAGATCAAACATGATCCCAATAATATTCAGACAAAAATCAAGTTTCAACAGATAGTAGAAAATTGAAATAACTCCCTGTGTCCAATCATACCACCAAGGATTAAACCTGGATATCAACAACAACATAAACTTTCCAAACTCATGGAAACTGAGCAACTCTATACTGAAGGATTACTGGGTCAAGGCAGAAATGAAGAAGGAAATCAAAATCTTGTTAGAATTCAATGTAAAATGAATATACAACATACTCACAATGAAAGCAGTGCTTAGATGAGAGTTCATAGCACTAAGTACCTTCATATAGAAATTGGTGCACTAGCAACACCACACCAGAAAGCCTTAGAATAAAAGAAGCAAGCATACACCCATAAGGAGTAAGATGGTAGGAAATAAACTAAACGCTAAAGTCAGTAAAAGAGAAACAAAGACAACAATACAAAAAAATCAGCGAAACAAAGAATTGGTTCTTTGAAAAAAATCAGCAAGAGAAAGAAAGTCTTATCCTATCCCACTGAATTAAAAGACAAAGAATATCCAAGTAACAAATTAGAAACAAAAACCAAAAGGGTGATGAAGTACTATTTTGTTTGTGTTCTAAGAAATAAAGCTTGTCTGATGACCAGAGGACAGGACTAGTCACTAGTTAACATAGAGGCTAGGCAGTGGTGGTTGACACCTTTAATCTCCAAATTTAGAAGGAGGAAGCAGGAAGATCAGGCGTACAAGGCCACCTTGGGATACATGAGATTGAATCTGTCTAAAAGAGAAACAGGAGCAGGTGGTTGGTGGTGGCTCACAACTTTATTCCCAGAACTAGGGATGTGGAGACAGGAACTTAGCTATTCAGTCTGAAGATTCCTAGAGACAAGACCTTACCCCTTTTTGGCTGAGGAGTTAGCAAGATGAGTGGTGGCTGTGGCTTGCTCCTTTGCTTCTCTGATCTTTCAGCATTTATCCCAATATCTTGCTCTGGGTTTTATTATTAAGACCAATTAGGATTCATGATACAGGGGGGAAATAGCAACAGACACAGCACCTCCTCCAACAAGGTAACACTTTCTAATAGTGCCACTCCCTATATTCCTATAGGGGAAGGGGGACATTTTTTTTTAATGTCTGATACCCAAACCCATAACCATGTAATGAAGAAAGAAAATTACAGACTAAGTTCCCTTCTGAACATATATGAAAAATACTCAATGGAATACTTGCAAACTGAACCCAAGAACACATCAATAAGATCATCCAACATGCTCAAGTAAACTTCATCCCAGAGATGGAAGGATAGTTCAACAAATGAAAGTCAGTAAATGTAATTCACCATGTAAACTGAGAGAAATAACACATCTCATTAGATGCATAAAAAGTTTTTGACAAAACCCAATACCCACTCATGACAAAAACCCTGAAGAAATTAGGCATGCAAGGTACAACCCAAATATCTTACAAGCAAATTATAGCAAGCCTATAGCCAACATCAAATTAAATGGAGAAAAAGTTACAGCAATTCCACTAAAATCAGGAACAAGACAAGGCTGCCCACTCTCTCCACATCTATTCTGCATAGTACTTGAAGTTCTGAGTAGAACAGTTAGACAAATGAAGGAGATCAAAGGGATATAAACTGAGAGGAAGAAGTCAAAGTATCACTATTTGCAGATGAAAATTACCTTAATCTAAAGGAGCTACCTATCAAGGTACAAGAAACATACAGAACATCAAATAGACTGGACCAGATGTGAAATTCCCTACATGACATAATAATCAAAACATTAAATTGTAGAACAAAGAAAGAATATAAAAAACTGCAAGGAAAAAAGTTAAAAAAATAGAAAGACAGATCAATTAGAATAACATCCAACTTTTAAATATAAACTCAAAAAGCCCAAAGAGCCTACATAGAGGTTGTACAGATGCTAAGAGACTACAGAGGCCAAGCCAGACTACTTACTATACCTAGTAAAACTTTCTATAGCCTATATTACTATGCCTAGCAAAACTTTTGATCACAAAACTGTAGAAAGAAAGATATTCCATAATAAAACCAAATTCTGCAGTATCAATGTACAACTGTAGCACTCCAGGAGATAATTGAAGAAAAACCTCAATCTGAAAAGGGTAAATACACTCAAGAAAACACAAGAAATTAATACTTTCAGACTGACAAATCAAAAGAAGGGGGAAAAACCCATACCACAAGTACAAAACAGTGGAAATCAACAAATACTGCTCATTAATAGCTCTCAACATTAATGACCTCAATTCTTCAATAAGAAGACACAGCTCAATAAAATAGATTAAGAAAACATGATCTATCCTTCTGTTGCCTCCAGAAAATGCATCTTAATATCAATTATAGATAAAACCTCAGGGTAAAAGAATGAGAAAATAAGAAGCAATCTGGTGCAGCCATTTTAATATCTGAAAAAAATAAATTTCAAACCAAAACTAGTCAAAAAAGATAGGGAATGTCACTACATACTTATCAATGAAAAGAATTCACCAAGAGGATATTGTAATTTTAAACATCCATGGACCTCCAAATTCATAAGAGAAACATTACTACACCTTAAATACATATTGACTCTCCCACATTGACAGTGAAAAATTTCAATACCCAACTCTAGTCAAAATAGACAAGTCATCCAGACAAAAAATTATCAGAAAAATAATATGTCATAAACGAAATGAATCTAATATGTATTTACAGAATATTTCATTCAAAAACAAAATAATATACCTTCTCAGTAGCCCATGAACAATTTTCCAAGATTAACAATATATTCAGAAATAAAGCATGGTTCAGCACAGAGAAAAATTAAAAGAATACCTTGAGTCCTATCTAACTACCACAGATTAAATTTGGATATGAAAAACAGAAAGATTACATACTTGTGGAAACTGAATGAAAAATTGGTTAAGACAGAAGTTACTGAAGAAATTAAAAACTTTCTAGAACTGAATTAAAATGAATACATAACACAAACATAGGATATTTGATAAAAATGTTTCTAAGAGGTAAGTTTATAGAACTATGTACCTCCTAAAAGAAATTGAAAAGTTCTCATGTTAGGAACTAAATCACATACCTAGAAGTTCTAGAAAAAGAAGAAGAAGAAGAAGAAGAAGAAGAAGAAGAAGAAGAAGAAGAAGAAGAAGAAGAAGAAGAAGAAAAAGAAGAAGAAGAAACCAAGGAGTATATGACAAAAAATAGTTTCAGGACTTAAATTAATACAATAGAAATATTTGCCAAATTAAGTAAAACATGTAAAAAGATTATTCAAAGTGACAAAATTAGAAATGAAAACAGGGACATAACAAGAGCAATTTAAACTGTTTTTTAGTACATAGTGATATTAAAGCCATCATTAAAATGCCCTGAACCAAAACCAAAATCAAAAAGAAAGTAAGGGAATAGTTTTGAACTTATTGGCACAGGAAAAGTCTTTCTGAAGAGTGTACACCAATAGCCCAGGCACTAAGGATAACAATAAATTAGACCCCATAAAACTGGAATGTTTCTGTATGGTAACAGACAATATCATTTGTACAAAACAGCAGGCTACATAATGGGAAAAGATTTTTATCAAACTACTCATTCCATACAGAGCTAATATGCAAAATATATAAAGAACTAAAAAAACTATATCCTCCAAATACAAGACATTAACTATATAAATAACCCAATTAGGAATTGGGGTATATATCTAAAATTCTAAAAAAAAAAAAAAGAAACTCAAAAGGATATGAAGTACTAAGGGAAATATTAACATCCTTATTCACTAGGGAAATGCAAATCAAAACTGCTTTGAGATTTCATCATTTGCCTGTCAGAATGTCCAAGATTTATAAAACAAGTGACAGATTATGCTGGTAAGGATGTGAAGAAAGAAGAACATTCATTTATTGCTTGTATGAGTGCAAACTTGTATTACTACTTTGGAAATCAGTGCACTGGTTCCTTTGACAAAATAGGCATTGATTTATCTCAAGATCTAGCATTACCATTCTTGGCTATATAATTAAGGGCTGCTTCATCCTACTACAGAGATACTTGCCCAATAATGTTCATTGCTGCTCTTGTTATGACAGCCAGAAATTGAAAACAACCTATATGTCTATCAAGAAATGCATGTATAAAGAAGATGTGGAATATTTCAACAGCCATTAAAATATTTGAGATAAATAGGTGGAACTAGAAATAATCATTTGGGTAAGGTAACTCAGATGTGGAAATACAAATATGGTATCATTTTGCTTATATGTAAATGTTAATTGTTAAGTCATTGACACACAAACTATAATCCATATAACCACAGAGGTTAGGCAGAGAGTAAAGTACCAGCAGGGATGGAGGAATTAAATAGATAGTTACAAATGGATAGTAGGAGAGGACTGGAATAGGAGTATCAAAACAGGGAGGGGAAAATAAAAGGGATATGAGAGAGGGAATATTGGGAGGAACAGATGAAACTAAGGGTCATTTGAGAGGCAGTATGGAAACCTAATACAGTTGAAGCTTCCTATCATATACATATATTTAAAGGTAATCTAAGTGAAGTAGTCAAATAACAGGGGAGAGAGAGGCTCAATTGAATATCTTCCATCACCAAATGAAATGTGGTAGGTGCCATGGATTACATGTAGTTGAGGTGTTGGCCAAAGGGACCAAATTAAAACTCCCCCAAACAATCCAGACTAGTTCCAAGTCTGTTGGTGGCTCTTCATAAAATGACAATAAGGTCCTATTGATGAAAACAACACCTACACAACTAATTGAACATGGCAAAGTTGAGCTGGAATCTACAAAGATCCTTCATTACTACATACTAGTATTGGTATTAGAAGTCCTCTGCATGTCAATAAAGGAGAAATGCAAACATTAGTCCAATTATATATCCATTGATCTACAATGGTGACCTACCTTCAATATACACTGGTGTAATAGTGACACAGCACTTGTGAGAGTAACAAACATATATCTTATTTCATTTTGAGGCTCATTACATGAGCTGGAACTCATATCTGATGCTGCTTATATGGCCAAGAAGGAAAATAGCAATACAAGGACTACTAATGTAGTTGTTCTATACTCATGTCTGCACCTTGCTCAGCCATCATCAGAGATGCTTCTTTCTGAAGCAGATGAGAACAAATATAGACCCACAGACAAAAAATATGCAGAGAGTGAGAGATTTTGGAACATTTAGCTCCATCAAATCCTGCCCTTCAGGGCTCTGGAAACTGCCAAACTTGAGAAAGAAAGAGTGTATAAGAGCCAGAGTGGATAGAGAACACTAAGGAATCAGAGCCTTTCATACACAACATGGCTGGTGCACATATAAATTTGTAAAATATGGCAGTATGAACAGTTCTGCATCAGATGATGGTTTAGAGCTGATATAAGTAGACATAAGCCCCCATATCTAACTCGGAAATTATCTCTGATTGATAGCCACTCCAAATAAAAAATTAGTTTTCTTCAAGGGAAACAAACCACTCTTAAATGTAGTCTCTATGACCAAAACAAAATGAATTCAGTGGCATCTTTGGAGGTTCTTTGTCTCATGATGTTAAGTCAGGCAATTTTTGTTTATACCTTACCTGTCTTTGTGAATTTATTATGGTTTCATTTTTGAGGTTTTATGGGAATACTATGTGTGGGAACATGTGTGCCTCTATGTGTTTACATGCATTTGTTATATTTATTTTTGGCTTGTTTTCTTGTTTGCTTTTCTTATTCTGATCTGTTTGTTTTTTATTTATAGTATTGCAGTGTATTTTAATTTTTATTGTTCCTTAGATGCCTGCTTGCTTTCAGTGGAGATATAATAAGGATGTGGCTCCAAATGGGAGGAGAGGTGGGTATGAACTGGGAGAATTAGGTGGAAGGAAAATCAAAATCAGAATATAAAAAGTATAACTTTAATAAAAGAAATAAAAGAAGCCATTATTTTTCTTCTTAAATTTTCATATTTATATTTTCTATAATCTGAGAGTAAACACAGTTATAACTTACTTATAACTATGTGACATTTTAATCCACATCCCAGATACTGTTGTTACCACAAACAAAATGAAACAGTTAAAATACACCTGAGCACAGCGGCTTGAACATAGTAGCTTATCATATCTCATATATAGTTACAGATAAAAACTTGTATACTTCACACTTCCTATTGACAATTTAGCATCATATTATGTAGTAATAGATATGTATATAAACATTTCACCTTTACTACTGACAAACTAGCATCAAATAAATCATTTGCTTTTGTGAAGAAACATCTGAAATTCCATAGTTTATGAGACAGCCATCCTTTCTCCAAAATGAGACTGGTTTCTGGATAAATTTATCCACATCTCAGTACCTTTAAAATTATTTTGTCATACTCATTGTCCTGTAAGGTCATTTTTCCCTCGTAACTCTCTTCAATATTATATTATTTTCCATACCTGACAGGATTTATTAAATGGATACGCAATCATTTATTTGGCTAACTTCCTTTTGATGAGACTTCAGTTGTTTTTAGGTTTTATTATTATACAAACTACAAGGATTAATGTAACTGTCACATCTTTGAGCATATTTATGATTGTTTTGAAATAGCTGATAAGTGATAACTGATTCTTTCAAATAATTTCTCTGAAGCTTCCTCACTGTATTAAGAGGACAAAAGAAAGTTATCTTAGAAAAATATGCTGGATGCATGTATAGGAAAAAGAATGTGGTTTTAGAATAAAAGGATTGTGATAAGTGGATTGTGGAATACTAAGAAATATAAGACATGCATAATTTTTGCAATCAATGAGCTTAGCCTAGACAATATTTCTTTTTTATTGGTACTATGCCTCATAAATATTAATTAAAACCAGTAATCTCTTCTTGTTAATTTTCTGATATAGTTGAGCTATATTTTCTCTGTGTCCATTTTGTAAATGTTAAGCCTTTGTTATTGATATTAACATTCATTCAGCTGTTAGACCAAGCAGAAACTTTAGTTCCTAAGGCAAAAAGAAACAACATACAACTAGAGGTGGTAGACATGGAGGTGAGTAGTAAAAGATTTAAAGTCACATAATAATCCCCACACTAAACTTAGGAGAGGTAAAAAGAAGTTAACTGTACAATATCAATAAAGTCAGTCCCATAATGACATAGGGATCATCCTAAAAAAGACAGTGACTTATTTTATGAAAATGAGAGTTCTATGCAGATCTTCTCAGGAAATATGGCAAAGGTCACTGATTATAAATGGAGTACAGTCCTGTGTCTGCTTTATCTTATGCCACCATATGTCATATCCAACTTCCAAGTCCAGCCCAGCCTGTACATCCTGTGTGCAAACCCAAACTGTTGTGCCCATGTAAGACATAAAACCAACAAAAGATTTCCTCTCATCCATATCTTATGAAGTCACAAACAATATGAAAGGTCAATATAGCATCCTCACACTACAAACCACAGTACTTTAAAAATCCCTGGTAATAATTAGCTAGCTAGATGTATTCCACACAAATGAACATGTAGCAACTGTGGGATACCATAAAAATACTATGTCTTCAGAGTATAGGCAGAAATCCTATATTTAAAACACTACATATGTAGAACAGAGGAAGGCTATCAAAAGATGCAAGAGGAAAAACACAAGTCAATGAGAATAAGAGTAAATGTCTTAGTAGAAAAATAAAAAACAAAATGAGTCTGGAGCAATGTATTTCACGATCTAAAAGACCATGGACACCAATCCATAGTAATGGATGTAGCAAAATCATTAGCCATATTTGAAAGAGAAAGAAAGACTTTCCATAATAGAGACAAGTTAAAATAAGTCTTGTCCACAAAACCTACTCTACAGAGAATGCTAAAAGGAACACTTTTGATTTAAGGCAGAAATAATTATAGTCAAGAAATTATACAAAGAAGATAAATGAAGATATAATTATTAAACACAAGTATAACTAAGAACTGAAACATAAACTGTCATACCAAAATGATTGTAATTTGTTTGCATCTTTTAATAATAAATTTAAATATTAATATAGTCTCAACTTCAATCAAAAGACACAAGTTAGTTGAATAGATTAGAAAAAAATCTGTCTGTCTATTGTATATAAGAAATTTATCTAAAACTTAAAGATAGGCATTACCTTAAAGTGAAACATAGAAAAAAGTATTCCAAGCAAATGAATCCAAGAAGCTTTCAGGTGTTGCTATTTTAATAGCTTACAAAACAGACTTCAAATTAAACCAATTAGAAGGGATAAAAAGAGATATTTAATTCAATCAAGGGAACATTTAACCATGAAGACATTACAATCAGACACATATTTGCACCAATTTCTGGTACACTTAATTTCATAAAAATACTACTATTGAACTTAGAGACATATGTAATGAGAGGTTTCTTTCCATGCCTAGTCCTAAGGTCCAGACTTGACAGATGCTGCTTAGCGCCCCCCCCCCAAAAAAAAATGACTCAGATGCTTATATTAATTTCATGCTGTTTGGCCTATGGCTCAGGCATATTGCTTGCTAGCTCCTGCTTCTTAATTGAACCCATTTCCATTATTCTGTCTTGCCACATGGCCCATGGCTTACCTGTGTTACTTTTACATGTTGATTCTTGGGCAGCTGGATGGTGGCTCTCATGACTCTGCCATCCATCCTCTATCTATGCTCTGATTTCCCCTCCTAGTCCTATGATACTTTCCATAGACCAAGACAGTTTCTTTATTCACAGCATACAGAAAGATATCTCACATCAGACACAGACTAACATGAAACCAATAAGAGCAAGTCATTTCTTTTTTAAGCTTCTATAATATTCTATTCATTTTTCTTTCTTTTTTTTTTTTAAAAAAAAACTTTATTTTCCTTGGTTTTTTGCCTGGAACTGGGAACTAGAACTACAGACAGTTGTGAGCTGCCATGTGGGTTCTGGGAATTGAACTCAGGACCTCTGGAAGAATAGTCAGTACTCTTAACCGCTGAGCCATCTCTCCAGCCCTCTATTCATTTTTCTTATTCTTCTTTCATATAACACATCCCAACTGCAGCCTCCCCTTCTTCCCCTTCTCCCCCTCCTTCTAGTCCTCTCCACTTCCACTCACCCCCAAATCTACTTCTCATTTGTTCCGCCCCCCCAGAAAAGAGCAGGTCACCAGTGTTACCCACCCAACATGGCATAACAAGATGCAATGAGACTAGGCACAAACCCTCATTATAAAGGGTGGACAACGAAACCCAGTAGGAGGTAAAGGGTCTCATTAGCAGGAAAAACAATCTGAGACAAACCCTACCATCACTTTTAGGAGACCTACAAGAACATCAAGCTACACAACCACAATATATATTCAGAGGAACTGGTGATTATCCATGCACTACCCTTGATTGCTGCTTAGTTGATTTTGTGGGCCAGGTTTTCTTGGTGTCATTAACCCCTCTGACTCTTAAAATCTTTCCTCACCCTTGTCTAGGGGGTTCGTGGAGCTCTGCTTAATATTTTGGTGTGAGTTTCTGCATCTTCTCCCATCACCTGCTACAGGAAGCCTCTCTGATAATGACTGGGCTAGGAATCAATCTTTAAGTATAGTACAATGCAATTAGATATCACATCATTAATTTTTTTTTCTTTTTCATCAGTTGTGAGTCATGCAGCTTCTGGTTCCTGTATATCCAGGCAGTGCCAGGCAAGAGCTCCCTCTCATGGCTTGGGCCTCAAGTTAGACCAGTCTTCACAGGCTTTGAGCCACCATTGCACCAGCAAATTTTGTAGGCAGGATAGGTTGTGGGTGCAAGATTTTGTGACTGGGTTATTGTCTTAGTCCTAAGACTGGGAGCCAAGCCTGCTTACCGAAGATGACCTGTTCAGGCTTCATATCCTCTCTTACTAGGAGTACTCTCTGGGGTCATCATCTTCCAGAAAGTTTCCACTGCAATAGGTTTCAACATCATCCCCTAAATGATCGCCTATTTCAGTTCTCTCTTCTTGTACTTTCTTCTGTCCCTCCCTTCCCACCTGATAACATACTCCAACCCCATCTTCACCTTCCTGCAATCCACCTGCAAAATCTATTTTATTATCCTTTCCCATGGACATTCACTATCTCCTTGTTACTTACCCTCTATAGGATTATGGATTATAGTGTAATTATCCTTTATTTAATAGCTAATATTTACTTATAACTGAATACATATAATCTGTCTTTTCCTTGCATATGGGTTGCCTTGCTCAGAAAGAATTTTTTTCTTGTTCCATGCATTTGCCTGTAAATTTCATGATGTCATTTTTTCTTACAGCTTAATAATACTACATTGTTTGAGTATACTACATTTTATTTATTTTTTTCTTCTGTTGAAGCACATCTAGATTGTGTCTAGTTTCTGGGTATTATAAATAAAGCCTCTATAAATATATTTATGCAAGTATCCTTGTGATACGATGTAGTGTCTTTTGGGTGATGTCCAAAAATGGTATAACTGGGTCTTAGAGTTAACGTATTCCCATTTTTTGAGGACATCCATATTGATTTCCAAAGTGGCCAGCTGTACAAATTTATACTCCCACCAGCAATGGCAGAGTGCTCCCCTTGCTCCAAATCCTCTTAAGCATGAGCTGTCACTTGTGCTTTTATTTTACCCAATCTGACAGGTGTAAGATGGAATCTCAAAGTAGTTTTGATTTACATTTCCCTGTTGGCTAAGGATATTGAACATTTATGTAAGTGTTTCCTAGTCATGGGTGATTCTTCTATTGAGAATTCTCTGTTTACATTTATACTATAATTTTAATGGGGTTATTTGGTTTGTTGATGTCTAGTTCCTTGTGTTTTTATGTATTTTATGTATTAGCCCTATTTTGGATGTGGAATTGGTGAAAACCTTTTTCCAGTTTGTAGGGTGCCATGTTTCATTGATAATATACTTTGCCTTAGAGAAGCTTTTTAGTTTTATAATTTCTCTTTTCCCAATAGATCATCTGGACAATAAAAAGAGAAGCATCAGATTTAACTGACATCACATATCAAAGAGACCTAAAAGATACCTATAGAATTTATCACCCAAATATCAAGGATTATACATTCTACTCAGCAGCTCCTGGAAGCTTATCTAAAACATCACACGTGCTGGAACAAAAAAAATCTTGAGAAATTTAGAAAAAATAAAAACTGTCTCTTGCCTGATTATATTGCAACAAAACTTAAAATCAATAGCAAACAAATCTCTTGTGCATGCACACATTCATAGAGATAAAATAACTCATTACTGAAATGATGAATAGGTCAAAGAAGAAATAACAACTCCTGAAACTAAAAGAAAATGAAAGCACAACAAACAATGGAACACTTGAAAAGCAGCCGTACAAGGGAAAGGTCATAGCTTTAACTGTCTACATTAAAAAAATTATAAAAGGGGCACAAAGAAATGTCTTTATGATGCAACTCAAACATTTGGAAAAACAAACTCAAATTTAGTACATGGCAGGAAATAATAAAAGTCAAAGAAAAAATAATAAAATAAAAATGTAAAAACATTATCGAAGAGCAACAAATTGAAGAATTGGCTCTTAAAGAAGACAAACAAAATAAAAACGCCCTTCAACAATCTAACCAAAAGAACAGAAAATGTGATTTCAATTAACAAAATCAAAAATGATCATGAAAACTTTATAATAGGCAGCAAAGAAATTCAGAGAATTCTAAATAGATACTTTAAAAACCCATACTCCATTAAGAAGAACAGCTTAAGATAAATGGATGATTTATAAAAAGTATGGGCACAGATGGAATCATAGCAGGATTCTAACATACTTTCAAAAAGATCTATAGCCAATAATTTTTACATTATTCAAAAAATAAAAACAAATTAATTGGGGAACTTAAAGAGAGTGTAATATGGAAGGAGACAGAGGGATGGAGGTGATAGAAATAATACTACAGATATCTGAAAAGGTCACACTAGGAATCAAATTACTTTATATTTACATTAACACACATACACACACACATTTTAAACGAAGCGCCACTACTTGGGAATGAAAATAATCCCCCAAGTGCCTTACAATACCTAACAAAAGCCTGATTATGAGACATGACATGAGAAACATTTCATTTTTTTTATTTAAGTTGTTGTAGTTTCCCTTGGTTGCATTTCAGAAAATGAAAGTAACCCTGTTGCTGAAGACATCATTCATTTGAGACTCAGGACCCAGAAGAATTGAGCTGCATCTGACCAGAATTCCTTCTCCCTTAGGACTAGCTTTCTTAGTATAGGAAAATGCTATAGAAGTCGCTAAAGGAGAATAGCAGTCAAACGCTCCATCTAACAAAGTTTAGTATGGGAAGATATCCCTAAAGGTGTAATAGTCCTAAAGGTGTAATAGTGGCATTTATATTTTGGCAATAACAAATAACTGTCTAATTAGAGTAAAGATACTCCTAATAAGAAGGAAATAATGGCAAGAGAAAGAGGTAAGTGTATCCCAACACTTAGACCAACCAGAGACCCTCTCTCTGAAGCTGGAGATACAGCCCAAGCTCACACCCAGCAACACACAGCAGGAAGGATATCCCACAGCCAAACTCCATATCAAATGCAAACTGGGTGATCACACACAGACATCTGAAGATCACACAGTGCCCTGGGACAGAACAGAATAAGAGAGCTGACTGAGAGCTAAGAGTCAACTAAGAACAAACCCAGTGACAGCTAGAGACACACAACTACTGGACCCACAAATGACTAAGAGCCGATTAAGAGGGGACTTAAAGTGAACTGAAGAAGCAATGGGCAAATGACAGTGCAAGAATACATATAACAATATAAAGAACAACAAGTCACCAGCAGAAGAAGCTGCTGGTTCTAAAACATCAAGAACTGACCATAGAAATGAAGAAAAAACAAAAGGAAACAACCTTAAAACAACTTTATGATTACAGAAGACTTAAAATAGGATATAAAAATTTTTCTTAAAGAAATAGATGAAAATACAAACAAAAAATTGAAAGATTAACAAATCCCTAAAAGAAAAAAAAACTGAGAAAAAGAAAACAAACAAGTGAAAGAAGCATTACAGAAATTAAAAATTATAATGGGAGCAATAAAGAAGGCACAAAATGAGGTAAAGCTGGAAATAAAAACTCTAAAGAAATGAACTGGAATTACAGATACAAGCACAACCAACAGAAGGTAAGAGATGAAAGTGAGAATGTCTGGAGTAGAAAATTCAATAGTTGAAATAGATGCATCAGTCAAAGAAAACACTAAAACCAAAAAAGCCATTACACAAAATGTCCAGGAAATTTGGAACACCATGAAAAAACCAAACCTGAGAATAATTGGAATCAAAGAAGAATACCAGCTCAAAGGCACAGATAATATATTTAATAAAATCATAGAAGAAAATGTTCCCAATCTAAAGAAGGATATGCCTATAAAGATACAAGAAACTTACAGATCCAGATCACCAAATATATTAGACCCCAAAATAAAGTCTGCTTGCCACATAATAATCAAGCCACTAAACCTACAGAACAAAGAAAAAATACTAAGAACTGTAATGGAAAAAGGACAAATTAACTATAAAGGCAGACCCAGCAGAAAAACACCAAACTATTCAATGTAAACAATGAAAGCAAAAAGGTCCTATTCAAAAGTTATACAGATACTAAAAGAACATGATTGCCAACCCAGACTACTATACTCAGCAGAACTATCAATCACTATAGATGGAATAAAAAAGATATTTCATGAGAAAACCAGATTTAAGCAATACCTTTCCATAAATACTGCCCTACAGTAAGCACTAGAGGGAAAACTCCAACCTAGGGAATCCAGATATCCCCATGAAACCCTAACCAATCAATAATTTTCCAGAATAAAAACTCAAAGAAGGGAAATACACACAAAGCTACCACCAAAAATAACAGAAAATAACAATTAGTGGTCATTCCCTTCAGATCCCACTCCAACTACAGGAACACCTGACTCACTCTTGAGGGAGGGGCAACAGAACTGGATTTGCCAGGAGTGGAGACTGATCCAAGCATTATTGGGTCAGTGGGACCATAGGACTGTCTGTTCCCTGCCCAGGGAGGGGATGGGGAGTTGTGGAGAAGAAAAAATGACCAGATGTGGTGGGAGGGGGAAGGGACCTTGAATAAGGATATACAGGGATGGAAAAAAATTCAGAGGGAAAGCTGAACACAAAGTAAATATATGTGTAGCAATCTTATTTGCATTATCACCCTTGATAAGTCATGCTTATGATTTTTATCCTCTTTATAGTTATTGTTAACTTATCAGCATTTTAAATTCATTTTACTGTTTTTCTTGATAAATACAAAATAAATAAAGAAGAAAAAAAACTATTAGTGGTCATTAATATCTCTTAATATCAATGGACTCAATTAATCTATAAAAAGACACACACCCTAACACTATGGATACAAAAATAGAAGCCATACTTCTGCTGCATGCAAGAAACATACCTCAACTTCTAAGACAGACACAGACTCACAGTAAAGGGTTGGAAAAATATTTTCCAGTCAAATGGTTCCAAGAAATAAGTTGATATAGCCATCTTAATATCTAACAAAATAGACTTCAAACTAAAATCAATTCAAAGAGACCAGGACAGACATTATTTATTCATCTCAGGAAAATCCACCAAGATGAAGTCTCAATTCTGAATATTTATGCTCCCAATATGAGGGCACCTACATATGTAAAAGAAACACTACTAAAGCTTAACCCCACATCAAATGCCATATTCTAATAGTGAGAGACTTCAATACCCCACTTTCACTTTTGGATAGTTCAACCAGACAGAAACTCAACAGAGAAATAAGGGGTCTAACAGATGTTATGACCCAAATGGACTTAATAGATACATACAGAAGCTTCCACCCAAACACAACGGAATATACATATTTTCAGCACCCCATGGGATTTTCTTTAAAATTGACCACATACCCAGTCATAAAGCAAACATCAATAGATACGAAAAAGAATAACCCCTTGTATCATGTCAGACCACCATAGTCTAAAGTTAGAGTTCAACAACAACAAAAATCATAGAAAGTCTACAAATTCATGAAATTAAACATCTCTCAAATGAATCACATCTGAGTCAAGGAAGAAGTTAAGAAAGAAATGAAAGATTTCCTAGAATTTAGTGAAAATGAATCTACAACATACCCAAAATTATGGGACACATTGAAAACAGTGTTAAGAGAAAAATTCATAGCACTAGATGTCTATATGAAAAACCAAGAGAAATCTCACACAAGAGCCCTAACATCACACCTGAACAATTTAGAACTATTAGAAGCAAACTCACCTAGTAGGAGTAGAAGGCAGGAAATAATCAAACACAGGGCTGAAATGAATACAATAGACACTGAGAACAATACAAAGAATCAATGAATTAAAGAGTTGGTTCTTTGAGAAATTCAGCAAGATAGATTAAACCCTTATTCAATCTAAACAAAAGGCAGAGAGAGAGAGTATGTCCAAATTAACAGAATTGGAAATGAAAAGTGGTACATAACAACAGACACCCAGAAAATCCAAAGAATTATCAGGTCATATTTGAAAAACTATACTTGACTAAAATGTAAAACCTAAAAAAATAGCTTTCTGTACAAGTATCACTTACCGAAATTAAATCAAGATCAGATAAATGACCTAAAAGACCTATAGTCCCAAAGGAAATTGGAGCTGTTATTAAAAGTCTCTCAAATAAAAAAGTTCAGGACCAGGTGATTTCAGTGAAGAATGTAGAATTCTGTAGTGGGATTATGCTGGTAATGTAAATATTTGTCCCACCTATGGGTTTAATAAAAGATGATTGGCCAAAAGGCAGACAGAAAGTGTGGGTGGGGCTATCAGGCTAAGGAAACTTTGAGTACAGGAAGAACAAGGAAATGCCAGAGAGTCTCCAGAGAGAGCAGCCACACACAAGACCAGGAAACAGCAGCAAACACTGAGAAAAGAAGTTAAAATACTGCTTTGAGAAAATGTTCTGAGCCGCACAGCCAAACAGGATAAGAAAGATGGGTTAGTTTAAGACTAAAGAGCTAGCAAGCTATATGCCTGGACCCTAGGTCAAGTAGCATAAAATTATACAAGTGTATGTGATTATTTGAGGCTAAGTGGGATAAGAGTGTGGGTCAAAACTCTGTCTAGGCCTGGAAAGTTTGGGTCAGAGACATTTACAACAAATGGCTGCCCAACGTGAGTGATATACACTCACATAAAGCTTGAGAAAAATTAAAATAGAGTTTTAAAGCACAGAATCAAAGCTAAAATCTGCTTTTCAGTTGTGTGTCTCACATAAGCTGTGATACAGAGATGCCCTGGTGAGACATGTGGCCTTGAGTTTGAATTAACAATGGTGGGCTTTTAGAGTGCAGCTTAAAAGCTGCAACAATGCTGGTTCCTGAGCTTTAATGTAAGAAACAAGCTGCTTATGGTGGAGTTAAAATTTCTGTTCTCACAGGCAAAAGGGAACAGAGTCATATATGGATTCTTAGTCATTGTAGCATTTTCTTGGATCAACTCTGCTTCCTGGAGACAAGTAGATGTGTGGTTTTTTAAAGTGAGGCTTCCCTGATTCAGCCTTAGAATCAAAACACTTGTGAGTCTTCTAAGAGGCTTTACTGCCAAATACTTAATTGGAGTTAATGAGCAGCAGATGACAGTGCTGTACTTGGTGATTATATGGTCCCTAAAATTCCACAGAGTGGTAATTGTGGGTCCTACCCATAACTCAGCTAAAAAGCTAAATTTCAGATAGACTAGGAGCTGGGTAGAGCCAGGCAGCCATCCTAGTGATGACTTTAATTTTTAGCCACACCTTGGCAGATTAAAGTTGTGGACAGAAACAAAGAAATAGAGGAAACTGGGTGTAAAATTAAAGGTGTGTGGAAACAGAAAGAAAATAGAAACAACTGGGTGCATCAGCCTCTCTAGCCAAACAAAGGAGGAGTCAGAAACAGAAAGATAAAAGATATACAGTAGAGAGAGAATTAAAAGAAAAATCCTGTATGTGGTTTAAGGTATGTTTAAAATATATGTAGGCGAGCTCCTGCTGCTGAGGGAATCTGCAAGGATCCCTACTGCGACCCCGAACTGAGTGAACTGAGCAAACCAACTGCAGGGGTCTCTGAGGGGCGGATTCGAACCCTGACAAGAGGTGAGGAGGGTTCAGCAGGCCTCAGCGCCTGTATCCTGGCCTGGGAGGGAGAGTTGAGCTCCCATTGCTTCCCGTTCCGCCACCGGGACAGGTGCTCTCTGCAGCGTCCCAGCACACTCTGGAGCAGGGGCAGCTGAATTCTGCACCTGGCCACACGCACAGCTCCTGTTGCTGAGAGAATCTGCAAGGCTCCCCACTACGACCTCGAACTGAGCGAACCAACAACTGCAGGGGTCTCTGAAAGACAGAATCAAACCCTGACCAGAGAGGTGACAGGAGACACACAAACCAAAGTGCCTCAACTGACCAGGACCCATCTAACCGTGAACCACTGAACCCATGGGCAAACGTCAGTGCAAGAAATTACATAATAATACAAAGGGCAATATGGTAACTCCAGAAGAGAGTGGCGATCTTACAAATACAAGACCTGAACTGAGCAATGAAGAGGAAACAGAAGGAAGCAACACCAAAAATTCCTTTTTAATGATCATCGAAGCTCTCAAAGAAGATATGAAAAAAAGCCTTAAAGAAATAGAAGAAAATACAAACAAAAAATTGGAAGAGATGAACAAATCTGTGAAAGAAACATGCCAGGAACTAAAAGCCAAAATGGAACCAATAAAAAAGGCACAAAATGAGGCAAAGATGGAAATAGAAAACCTGAAGAAAAAAGCTGGAACGACAGATACAAGCATAACAAACAGAGTTCAAGAGATGGAAGATAGAATCTCTGAAGTGGAAGACTCAGTAGCTCAAATAGATATATCAGTCAAAGAAAATAGTAAAACTAAAAAAGCCATATCTCAAAATGTTCA
>PVIH01017694.1:5198-28782 GCA_004025045.1 Sigmodon hispidus
CTCTCTCGGGGCATTCCATTGCCTGCCTACAGCAGCATCTGAGGCTCCCCCCTCTCCCCCCCCCCCCCCCCCCCCCCCCCCCCCCCGTTATGTCTGTGAGCTATGCCATTATCCCTAGAGGCCACAAGTGAGATTCTTGGGATGGGACTTGGGTGGAGGTGAAAGATGTCAGCACCTACCTCAGGCTGTAAGCTGTTTCCCTGCAAAGCAGGATGAAGCTTCTGTACAGTGGACATGGAGATGTGAGTGTGGAATTGGGGCAGTGGTGGGAGATTTAGATTCTGCATATAGAAGGTGAGCTTTGGGAAAAGTGGGACCATCATGAGCTTTGGGAAAGGCAAGGCCAGTGGAACAGAGCACTACAGCAAAGCGGAAAGAATTTTCCATATTGAAGGGACCAAGAAAAAACAAATCTAGAGTGTTGGTGTTGATCTAGCTATCCCAGCCGCCATTTCCCCCCTTCCCTATCAGCATTATCTCCATCCTCTCCTTCTTTCTTCCTCTTTCTCCCACACTATAAATAATTACAAGTCTTTGTTCTTTGCCTTGGGAATAGCTTCCCCAGCTGTTGCTGTGTTCCTGAACTGAATAAAGCTTCTCTCGAAATCTACAAAAGAAATTGATTGAGCTGTGTGTGTTTTTAAAGTGGCCCAACTCCATTGGGGGAGGGGGAAATCTCAATTGCAAAATAAATAATAGGAGGTGCATCTAATAACCTTTTTGTCCTCATACGTGCAGATGTGCTGATGGGCACATGGTTACGGTGGCTGTTCCTTGGCACTGACTGGGCTGTGGAGAGTGAGGGAAGCAAGCATATGCTGGAGGTAGCCGGTGGTATCCTCAGACTCTCCACGGATCCCGACTCTTCCTCCCTCCTCAGGCCACCAGGAAGCAGCATTTCCCAGCCATGTCTCTTGGAAGAGCTTCAGGCATGGGTGGACTAGTTTCTTAGCAATAATCACTGTTTTCATGGCATTATGGCAAGCAGTTCTAGAAGGCAGAACTGCCGAGGAGTGACATCTGCTCTGAGAAGATGCCCAGGAGAAAAGCAAACAGTACATATGGTCTCCTTTCAGGGCCAAAGGAGCCGGAGGCGGATTTCTGGTGCATGTTGGCTCACAAGAGGGAAAATGGCTGGCTTTTCTCTCAGCTGGCCACTGGAGTCAGCTGACATGGCTTTAGACCTCCCATGAGTGTCTACACGAGTAGGTATCACTCACTGGAACACAGAAACACTGAATTTATTTGTCCTTCATGGTGACACCCAGATGGCCAAACGGCAGCCTGGCCTCTAGCGCAGGCGTGGTGTGACTCGTGACCACGGATGAGCCTGGGGAAATTCTAAAATGCTCCAACACAAGTCACAAGCTCTCACAGGGCTCCTAGCCCCATGGTCATCTCTGCCTCTAGGATCCTATTTCTGTTTGGGCTGTTGTTGCTAATTTTGTTTTGGTTTTGTTGTAAAATAGAAACAAAAATAAAATTTTCACTTTCATAGTGTTGAGGTCAGGGACATTAAATATCTATGTACAATGTTATGTGGCCACCATCACTATCTAGGTCAGGGCTTTCATCACTCCTAACGGGAAACCCTATAACCGCTAAGCAGCACCCCTGGTTCCCTACTCCCCCAGTCCTCGGAACCCCTGCTCATCTGCTCTCTATCCTATGGATTTGGGCATTATATGTAAATGGAAGCATAATATAGCATGTGACCTCTCATGATTAACTTCTTTCTCAAAGTATCAAGCTGGTGTGTACATGTTTGTGTGTATAAGGTGTGTGTGTGTACACACACACACACCTGTTTATGCGTGTGCATACATGCATGCATGCGTGTGTGCATGTGTGTGTGTGTGTGTGTGTGTGTATTGTTATCCAAGTAGACAACTTTGGGGAGTCAGTTTTCTTTTTCTGGGAGATCGACCATAGGATCTAGGGGGAGGTGTCAAGTGTCAAGCATAGTGGTCAGGCCTGAGCAGCAAGGGCTTTTACCCACTGGGCCATCACCATCATGTTGTAGTGTACCTTGGTCTTTTATTCTCTTTTGTGTCTGAATGAGTTCATTGCATGGATCCATCACATTTTGATTATCTTTTGTTACTTTGTGTCTATTATGCACCCAAACATAATGCTCGGCACCCTCCCTCTAATCCCACAATGTTTTCTGCTTCTTTATGTGAGTAATATTTTACAGTATGCTATGAAGGTAAAATAATATATTATCCTGTAAAGTCACCCAAAGCGCTCAGTAATTAGCACTCAACAATGTTACTGCTGAATTCCTTATGATCAAAAGAATTCTTTGTGACCTCTCCTGTTCTGCTATATTATCTGATTTGCTTTACAGCACACCTTAAGTATATCCAGGACTTCAGAGAGAAACTCATTAGATGAGGTGCCTTTCAGAACAATGTTGATCTTCAGGAAGCAATCTAGTACCCAGCGGCTCTCTTTTTTTCTCAAGTGCAGACATGACTGTTTCTCAAATGTGTACTGTTGGTGTAAGGACAAATAAAAAATAGCTAGAGAGATGGCTCAGTGGTTAAGAACACTGCCATTCCTGCACAGGTCCTGAGTTCAATTCCCAGCAACCACATGGTGGCTCACAACCATCTATAATGGGATCTGATTCCCCTTTCTGTCATGGTGGCATACATACATGCAAATAAAGTACTCATATGCATAAATAAATAAATAAATAAAAATTGTTGATGTAAAAGCCTCTTACCATTGTGGTACTTCTCAATCTAACAATTCTCTGAATGACATTTCTCTCATTGTGGATCTTTCTATTGGAGATGATGAACAGTTACTATCACATACCAACATGATAAGAAACCCAAACTAGTCAGCTCAGATGGAAATGAGACCATTAGTATGGGTTTAGTGAATCTATTGTGAGTTTGGTTCCAACCAAAGTTCTAGGTGATGCAATGGGGTTATAAACAAGCAGCAGGTGACTTTTATCCTATCCTGCACACTCCTGCAGCCAGAAATACTAGGCATGGGTCAGTGTGATGGTGAATAACATGTCAGTATAAGACCTACTACTAACTCCATTCTGTAGAAAATAAATGAAATCAGCATGAGCAGGAGTCATCAGAAAAGACTTCAGGGGAGAATCTAGAAGGTTAAAGTAGGTTGGGAAAGGGTCTGGGGCGCTAGGTAAGGCAGAGACGGAAATGAGGAAGGAGTGTGGGGGCTGGCCTGAAGTACAGTGTCTGACTTCAAATGTGATTTCCACAGCCAGTAGGTCATAAGACAGAGCGTCAATGCTGGAAGGGGGTTTGACTGGAAGACAAAATCTGCTGCAATGCTCAATAGAAGAGGTTGAATGGAGTACATATCAGGAAACTCAGTCTAGTCGAAACAGGAGATTAGAACCATGAGTGCAGCCAGAGAGACTCAAAGACGTTTCCATTCATGTTGTGGTCATGACAGGAACTCCACCACGGATCAGGTCTGCCTTCAGCACTGCCTCTTAGGACATGCTATCTTTGCCCTCCATACTGTCTTCTGACACAGACATGCAAATTTGCATTACTCAGACAGGCTATGGACCTTGGCCCCATTGCCAGAATCTCTTGCATTATTTCCAGGTTCTAGAAAGGGTGTGTGCCCTTTGGGAGTAGACGAATGGATCAAAAGCTTGTCAGGTTGGCTTTATCGATGTCTTCTCAATACTCTTTAAAGTAATGGTTTTCATGTGCTGAAGTCCACCCTGGCTATGTTCCTCCTTGTTTTGAAGAGAGCAAGGGCAGACTATTGAGAGGCTGGTCTATTTGGAAAGGCCCACATCATCAGTAGTTGATTTACACCTAAGGATGCAGCCTCTTGGTAATACACTGGTAAGTCACTCCAACTTGCCCTGGAGGACCACGCTTGTTCTTGTCTGCACTTTTCTGGGCTTCTTAAAGGGACAGTGTGAAGGAGACACTCTGGCTACAAAAGAAGGCATGGATAGTCCTTCAGTCCTCTCATCCGTGCTGGAAGCTCATTTGTGTGATACTACTTCCTGAAGGTGCTGCTGGATAGTTCTTTAGCATTTATAGATCTGTACATGTGGCTCTTCATTTTCTAGTTAGCACAGGCTAACCCTAACTCTATACAATCTGCAGAAAGCTCTTGTCTCCTTAGCATAGTGGAGGACTAATATTCCCAAAGTGAAAAGCAGCAAAGTGTTGTTGTTTTTTTTTTTTTAACTTTATTTATTTGCCTTGGTGTTTTGCCTGGAACTGGAACTACAGACAGTTGTTAGCTGCCATGTGGGTGCTGGGAATCGAACCCGGGTCCTCTGGAAGAGCAGACGGTGCTCTTAACTCTCAAAGTGTTTTAAAAAGACACCAGGAGAATCCAGGTGTAGAGGCACCTGCCTTTAATCCCGACAATACACTGGAGAGGCAGAAGCAGGAAGATGCCTGTGAGTTCAAGGACAGTCTGGTCTACACAATGAGTTCCAGGACAGCTAGGAATACATAGTAAGACTCTGTCTTCAACAAAGCAATCAAATAAATTAAAAAGAAAAGCCACTGGGAGATGTGGCACAGGGTGCAGGGATACCTGTGGTGCAGGAAGATTATAGGGAATATCATCATTGTTCTTTCCTCCTTCTTAGGTTTTGGAGACTGAAGACATATGTTTAGAACAGGATGCTCCCTACTCTAAGCTACTCCATATTGTAGCAGTGGTTTTTCAGGCTGTACCCTACACTGGATGATTCCAATTTATAAGCAGCAATTGCCTCTGTTTTGAGCACAGATGCAGTGGCAGGATGTTTATTAATCTTGTGGTACATGTAGAGACTGCAATCTCCCCAGCACCCAAATTGATTCACTACTGTACATGGGCACAGACCTATACACTTATTGAAGTAGCAGAGACCATATGAGCACATGAATATATTAAAATTTTATTAGAAGAAACAGACCTGAGAGCTTACTGAACATGCCAGACAAAGGAAGGACACAATACCCCCATCTGGACTCCATAAAGAAAAGAACATCTAGCATAGTTATGGTGACTCCCCACTTCTGCATATGTCAAGGCATCAACATGCAGAGAACTTCCAATTATCTCAGGAGCTTCAGCTCAGCTATTTCTGCTAACATGACCCACTTACTTAAACTGCTGTCTGTCCAGCCACAGTTCATCAGTTCGAACCTGGTCCTGTACCTCACCTCCGTGGTCTTATGGTCTTACATCTTCTATATGGCCTCTGACATCCTGCATCTCACCTCTGCAGCTCAGCTCAGGACCACTGACCCCTCTCCAGCTGTGCCTATTAATATCTTATGTAAACTTTCTTTGCACTTAAGTCAACGCTGTCTCTGCCTCTCTGAATTCCTTGAACTCTGTTGTGGCCTTGTTAACCCTTTAATAGCCATTCTGTAACATCTCTCTATATATATTTAGATGTGATTACTGTGTGAGGTGTAATATGGAATCTGATATTTACTGTAATTAATGAGCATTAGGATAAAAGAACTGGAGTTGGCTAATGGTCAGCTATCAACATTGAGGTAACTTAGCAAACTTCAGCCAAAGGAACCAGTGTAATTTGTGAGAATTTACTGGCACCCAATAAATTCTGACATTGAAGAAATACACATCTATGTTTCTAAAAGCACACTCACAACAAAGTGGTCCTTGCCAAGATTCACAGCTAAGATGAGAACCACTTCAGTCCCTAATCTGTGGCTTTCCGTCATGTGTTAGTTTTTTTATTACTATGATTAAATATCCAAGAATTTACTTATGTGAGAAAGGTTTATTTAGTTCATACTTCTGAAGGTCTATGTCTAAAATTAGGTGGACCCATGGTGCTCTATTGCTATGAACCTCTCATGGGTGTCAGATGGTAATAGAAGGAATACGTGGTGGAAAATCATTTACCTCAGAGCCAGAAATCAAAAGCAAGAGGAAGAGGCCAAGGTCCCACTCAAGTGCATTCCCTTAATAACTTAAGAGCATTCCTCTGCACTCCACCTTCGAAAACTCTACCATTCCCCAATGCCATCACTCCAGCCACATTCCAGATCTAAACTACAGCATCTCCCTACTGGGACCCACAGGTTCATTTCCATCTCAGAACACAAAAAGCCTTTAATCCATCACCAAGTGTCTCATTAGTGTTTCAGCCTTGCTCCAAAGGTTAAATACAAAGTCTCCACTGAGATGCAAGGCCAACTCAGTAAATGAGCCCCTGTAAAAATAAAAAAGAAAGTTGCATACTTCTAAGATGCAATAATAGGTGAGTCACAGGGTTATACACTTCTATTTCAGAAGGGAGAAACAGGAAATAGTGAGAGATTTGCTCAAAGCAAAACCAAATGACCCTCCAAGCTTCATGTCTAGCATCTGGAGCATACTGAAGTGGAATGTGGTCTTTCAAGCAGTTGTACAACCCTGCTTCTATGAATTTGCTAGTTGTAGTCTAAATGTTAGCCACTGTTGGATTTTTTAAGTGAAAATTTTACTTACTTATGAAGTGGGATTATGTTCTGTTACGTTGTAAATAATTGTCCCGCCTACTGGTTTAATAAAAATGCTGATTGGTAGAAGGCAGACAGGAAGTGTGGGTGAGGCTACCAGACTAAGAAAACTCTGGGAACAGGAAGAGCAGAAGATACCAGAGAGACACCAAGAGAGAGGCCAGATGAGATGTCAACAGACAAAGAGGAAAGAAGTCGAAATGCTGCTCTGAGAAAAGGTACCAAGCCTTGGCTAAGCCGATTAGTGGAAATAGATTGTGTTAAGATGAAAGATGAAACCTAGCAAGTTATATGTCTCAACCATAAGCCAATCAGCATAAAATTAACATGAGCCTTCATGTGATAATTTGGGGCAAAGTGCTAGTGGGGCTGTGAGAGGGTACAAAACTCGCGGCTAGGCCAGAAAGGCTGGGCCAGAAACTTCCTACTACATACTCATTTTCTGTGTGCATGGATACATATGTGTGCCATAGGACATTTGTAGAGGTCAGAGGACAGCTTTAGGAGCTGATCCTCTCCTTCCTCCATGTGGATCCTGAGGAATAAATTCAACTTGCCAGACTCAGTGGCAGGTGCGTTTACTGGCTGAGATGTCTTGCTAGCCCTCAGTGGCCCACTCATACAGGCTGGCTCTTCTCATTGCCTCTAGGTTCCCTTAGCAGCCGCTGCACATTGCTGGTACCTCTACCTTTCTGGGAGTGTCCATTAGAATTTAGGTTCATGCTCTTCACTCTATACATTACTCCTTTAGGGGTTACTCATAGGGACTTGGACCAACCACAAACTCCCTTGGAAAACTGCAGGAAGCTGCCATAACTCTGTAAGGCCTATATTCTTCAGACCAGGAAAACCAGAATCATATGGATAGTGCCAATCTGCTGTATTGAAACCTGCTTAAACTATGGCTTTTTGCAGGCACAGAACATTTTGCCTTTTGAATATGTGAAGTGTGTATGTGTTGGTGTGTGTATGTGTGGAGGGGTGGGAGATTGGGAGATGAGTAAATCATGGGGCCATGCTGGACATGCAGGACACTGCATGATCCAAACTATTCTGTCCTGAAAAGTTAACTTCTGTTTCTACATCTCTGAGGCTGTGATGGGTGGGACAGCTCTGTAGATTTCTGAGATGTCCTCGTCTTTCCTATTGTTCTTCATGCAAAGCACTTGGAATCTCTTTATGGGTGCTAATCCCTTTGGCTGTTCCCAAAGGGCTCTGCTTCCTGCCAAGCCTACCCTTTTTGTTTTTTCTCCCTTTTGCTGCTCCTTATTCGCGCTAAACTTGGCTGAAAACAACCAGTAAAATCCTTGCTTCAGTCTGAAGATTTCTTCGTGCTGAATCTCTCCCCCACATTAACTCGTCCATAATCCTTAAGTGTGACCTTCTACAAAAGCACCAAGATAAGGACAAAACACAGATAAAAGATTCCAATGTGTAACAAGAATGGCACTGAGTCTAATTCCCAACAGGGACCTCATTCACATTTGAAAACTCATCAGCCTGACCCTTACTGCCTGTAGTTCTATCAATAGCTAGTCTTCTGAACAGTCACCAGAATTGCCTGTTAAAATTCCAAAATTCAAAAAAGCCTTTTTTTCTTTGGTAGCGAGTGTGTTACCACTGAGCAATATCCCAGCCCCACCACTGAAAAGATTTTAAGATTTCTCTCTCTTGTGTCTCCAAAGTCTCCTAAACCCCTCCATGATGAAAGAGTACACTTGTACACCATAAAGTAGCTACAATCAGCAAACCCACTCTTGGTACCAGTTTTCTATTATCTTCCTATCATTATAAAACAACAACAATAGCAATTCCAGAAATAATTCATATTGGAAAAGCCCTATTTAGCTTATAGGTCTAGAGGACCCAATTCAAGATTAGATGAATTCATTGTTTTGGCCTCTGCTATGGGTGTTAGATAGCAATGGCAGCAGTATATGATGAACAGAACTATTAACTCGGGGCCAGGAACTCAAAGCAAAAGTCTCAAAATTCCCTTTCAGGACAGGCACCAATAAGCTAATGGCTTTTCACTAGGCACCACTCCAAGCTGCCTTGCCATAGGCCAAAACAGGCTCTTTATTAACAAGGGGTAACAAAGTATATTCATAGGCACAGAAAGACATCCCACATCAGAAGAGAGAGAACGCTCCAGATGTAATCTATAGCACCCCACAAGAATCTAATGCAACTTTGTTTTGTTTTTCAGTTTAAAAATATTTGTGAGGCAATTTTGGGACCTGTTTGGAACAAGGCACCTTCTTCGCTATGGTAACACAGTAAAGCCATGATTAGACAGAAGGAAGAGAGATGGGTTATTAGACATATTACTTCCAGCTAACATTTACACGATCAGCTATTTCCTGAATTATCAGAAAATGATTACTGTGCCTTGACACTGGGTGAGTTGATTGTCTTCATCTTCTTAATTAGTGGGTTATAAGGAGGTGGACAGAAGAAACATTGTTTTATCTGGGACCATTCAGCATATATCTGTCATGCCAGCCTAGTTATAGGGACAGACTTACATAGGGAATGTAAGTGGCCTAAGCAGGAAGATGATTTTACTGCCTCAACCATAAGCAAGTCAGATAGGATGGGAACCAAGGACCCAGCCCATAAAAACTCTCTCGGGGTCTCTTTCTTTTCACTGTGTGCCTTTCACTGTTGCTTTTCTCTCTCTCTCTCTCTCTCTCTCTCTCTCTCTCTCTCTCTCTCTCTCTCTCTCTCTCTGTCTGATAACTGGTTTCTTCAGGACAGAGTTTCCACTAGCCCTGAGTGGTACATTAGACTGTTTCTTAGTTGCTCAGAGCCCAGAAGTTTCTTGGTTGCTAGCCCCTGGGAGTAAGGTGGCATCACGGCCTTGCAGCTAAGGGGATCCTGGGAAGATAGAGGGATGCAATTTCTTCAGGGTTCAGTACAATAAGTCCCCCGTGTTTATTGAGTACAGTTCCTGGCATTCATCTACCTCTAACAAACTGGTTATTATTTTATGATTCAAAGAAGAGTCTTATTTCCTTCTCCCTCCACACAGAGAGATGCAATCCATCCTGAAGTGGAGGCTTGTTTTTGTTTGCTTCAATTTTTTTTTTTTTTCTTGTTGTGAAAAAAGTATCATGACCAAAACCAACTTGTTAAGGAAAGAGTTAAACTTGCATTCCAGTCACAGGCTGTCTTTGAGGGAGGTCAGGGCAGGAGCTCAAACAGGAAGCTGGCTTCTTTTCAGTTAACTTTTGTACAGTGTCTGCCTAGGGACGGTGCTGCTCGCAGTGAGCTGGTCCTTTCTACGTCAATTATCAATCAAGACAATGTCCCACAGACATGATCACGGGTAAATCTAATTGAAACCGCTGAGTAGCTGAGGTTCCTTTCTCCCAGGTGTGTTGACAAGAAGAACTAACCATAAAAGAGACAGGGCTGGCTTTGGAACGAGAAGGTCAAGGACTTCCTTTCCTGAGAAAAGCTGCACCTCCCCAGAACGTTTGTGGTTTTGGGTGGGCCCTTCTTTGCCCTCGAAGGTGACCCTGTTCACCTCTATGTACACACTGTATATATGTCTACGTTCACACTACCTGATAAGGTCAGTATGCTCAGACTCTGAGAGCAGAGGTCAATGCAGCTGGCAACACTTCCTACTTACTGAGAATGACCCTACAGACAGGGTCATCTGTTCCTTCCTCCTGACTATAGCTGCCATCTTTATCCGGAAGCATTTCCTCCCTTGGATGCCTCTGCCTCAAGTTCCAGGTTTCAATGAAGGTCATGCTATTAATGATAATAGCAATAACAGGAGAAGGCATACCCGCTGGGCCACTCATCTATCCATTTTTAAATTCTCTGTCCGGAGGTAGTCACTAGCCCTGTTCCAGGATGCTGAGGCCTGGGACTTAGTACAGAAAACTAAGCCATCTCCCAAAAGGAAGAAAGGTGGGCGCCCAAACCATATTCCCAGTCAAATAAAACGGAACTTAGTGTTCTAAATGGCTATCTTTTCATTTATCTTTTACTGTAAATTCCTTGAAGGCAGGGTCCCTGTTTTTTACTTTGTGTAACCCCGGAGCTGGCAGGAGTATTTGGCACATACGCTGAATTCTCAGTAATTGCTTGCAATTCCCAACAGGGCCCTGTTCTCTCCTTTTCCAGCTCGCCCTCTCTGCCTAGAACATCTTCCCTTGGCCCTTTGCCTGCCTAACTCCTCCTGAGAGGTCCCACTCATCTGTCACGACCTCCTCTGACCTGAGCCTCCCCTCCCAATCCCAGCCGGATTAGATGTTTCTTCTGTGGATCGTCTCGTCAGGTCTGGTTACAGAGCTGTCTCTTGTGGGGGGCGACACAGGTCCTGGCACCCAGTAGATTGTCGGTAAATACTGGCTGAATGGGTAAAGACTGTTTTGTTAGTAATGTCTGATTCTAGGCACAGATAAGATGAGAAAGATAAGTGGTCAAGTTCCTCGAACTTTTTTCGAGGCTTAACTTTTTCAGTCTATAAAGATGAGACCAGGTGATAAGGCCGGCTTCCGCTAATATTATAGCAAACCTTGAGACTCTCTTTGAGTCTCTGACAGTCCTAAGTGGACCCACAATCTGCAGCCACGTGTAGGTGCTGCCCTGATTTGGACCCTGGGATCAGTCCTGGGTTATTGGGGGGGGGGCAGATTTTGAGAAGCCAAGTTTCTTTATTCATTCAAAGGTATCTATGGGTGTCTTGTCTTTAAGGTTACTCAGTCTGGCAGAGCACCTGGATAGCTACAAAATAGTGACCAACACAGCATGGAGGGTTCACGGAGTCGGGAGGAGACTCTGCTGGAGAAGAGAAAAGCACAGGGGTGGGTGGCCTTCGAGTGGTTCTTGAGAATCCTCTGGTTGAAGGCTCCAAGGGGTGGACTTTCAGGACCTGTTTAGGGGAAAGAACAGCCGGGAACTTTCCTAACTTTCAAACAAGCCACGCCCCAGTTCCCCTGGTAAACACAAAACCTCAAGTTTCTCTTAACCTTTGGCACACAGAGAATTAAATACTGAGAGTACAGAACAAGCCAAGGAATGGGAGAGAAAGCACTGTTCTTTCTGTCTGTATCCATGTGTGGTCCCACTTCCAGCAGGTTCCTTCCCTCCACCACCCTTCTAATCATTTATGAGCACTGAACACAGGACTTACCAAGAGGGAAACGGTATCCGAGTTCAAGAGGGACACCCATTGGCAGAGTGAGATAGCGTGGGACAGGGCAAGACAGAAAGCACAGTTAATAGCATCAGAAATTGCTGCCGCTTCTGAATGTTAATATAATTTTGAGACTCCACTGACCCCCTAACTTTGCTAGGCCAATCTTACAATCTGCTGCTCTAGTTTAGACCCTGAGATCAGACCTCTCTTATCTAGGGCAGTTGAGATTTTAAACATTCTTTGTTAAAATGTATTTGCTGAGCATCATTCCCACAAGGCTACTTAACATGGTGGTTTGGACACAGCCCCGAGGGACTCTTCTGAAGATAAAGAGAGGGTGTAGACAAAGAGATTGTTCCATAGGTAAGAGTGCTCAGTGTTCATACCAAGGACCTGGGTTTGGTTCCCAGCACTTATGTCAGAAGGTTCACAACTATTTATAATGTCTGTCAGTTCCCTGGGGTCTGATGCTCTCAAATTTCTGAGGGTACCTGCATGCCTGAGGTGCACAGAATCAAACATACACAGTACACACATGTACACACAGGGAGGGTACCTACATGCCTGTGGTACACAGAGTCAAACATACACAGCACACACATGCAGACACACACAGACATGCACACACACACACACAAATTTTTTTTTAAACTGTATTTATCTATTTGCCTTGGTGTTTGCCTGGAACTGGAACTACAGACAGTTGTTAGCTGCCATGTGGGTGCTGGGAATCGAACCCGGGTCCTCTGGAAGAGCAGACGGTGCTCTTAACCGCTGAGCCATCTCTCCAGCCCCACACACAAATATTTTTTTAAAAAGAGATAGGTAAGCGATGGATAGCAGAGGAGAACACTGCCAACACTTGGAATTTAACAGATGTGGGGTACCCCGGAACTCAGGAAACACCCCTCATTTATTTACCAGTAAGAATTGTTGGCTCTCCTGTGTGCCAGACATTCTGCTGAGTGCTGGGGAGATAATAAAGGTTAATGAGTAAAACCTCTGTCTTCTGTGAAACCTGGGTATTTTCCACATTCCAGAGGGGGAAAGAAAATAGGTGGCAAAAAGTGAAAGCACAAACAAGATTGTTCAGAAAGTGGTCCATGATCTGGAGACAATAGAGCCTCAAGATGGAGAGACATAAGAAGAATGTTCTGTCAGTAGGGAGCGTGGAAGTGACCCTGTGAGGTGGTAATGGAGGTGAATTCTCAATGATACTTTAGCAGTGAGCCATGGGAAGGTTTGGTCTCTGTGTTTTAAGAATCTAAAGCTAAAACATTTTTAATTAAATAAAATATTTGGATGTTTTATTTATGTTTTTGGCCATGTATGTGTATATGCATGTTTGAGTACATGACCTTGTGGACACGCCTACAGAGGCCAGGAGGGGCCATTAGATGAGTTCTACTCTATCATTTTCTTGCTTATTGCCTTGAGACATGGAGACAGATAAAGCTGAAGCTCACCATTTTTGTAGGGCCTGCCTGGTCAGTGAACTCCCAGGATCACCCTTTCTAATTTTTAACATGGGTTGTATGGATACAAACTTGGGTCCTGATGCTAGGATGACAAGTTCTTCTTTTAAATATTTATTTGTTTTACGTGTATGAGTGACCTGTCTTGCCTTCACGCATATCAGAAGAGGGAATCAGATTTCATTACCGATGGTTGTGAACCACCATGTGGGTGCTAGGAATTGAACTCCAGACCTCGAGAAGAGAAGCATGTGCTCTTAACCACTGAGCCATTTCTCCAGCAAGTTCTTTACTGAGCGATTCATGTCTTCAGTCCCAGGCTCCTTTTTAAAAAAATTAAAGCGAGAAGCATTGGCAATACCTCTGCTTTCAAAACTAGGATAAAAGTTATGGCAATCTTCACTCTTCAGAAAGGAACTCAAGACACATATTCTTTTGCTGCTTGCTAACAATATGACATCGGGTCAGCACCCAGGGATGCACTCTTCTTGGTATTTTCTTTGTGATACAGCACACTCTCTGATGTGGAGAAGATGTGATGAAGGTTGACCCCTCCAAACCTGTCTGCAAGTGTGGATGTGTCTTACACTTCCTGTAGATCTTCCCCGGAGCTGAGATGGTATCCTTGAATGGTAGGAAGTGTGATTGACTGATACCAGCAAACCTTTAAGCACTGGCCTCAATCTTACAGAGCACAGTAAAGACTGAGAAACATCTGATTATAGGATCATTGCCTCAACATATTGAAAGCGAGTCACATGTTCCAAAGACTGAATGGTATTCCTAGTACTGTGACCAAAGAGAAATTTCCTCTCCTGAGGGGTGAGAGGTGGTAGAAGGTGTTTCTTCTCAACAATGTCCTTGATGTAATCATCTTAACCAGCATCACATGATCATTTCTAAGAACCCTAAGTGCAAACCCAAGACGAATAGAATAAAGGACAAGCAATCTAGTCAAAATGGAGAGTGGGAACAACATATTACCACCCTTGGGCCCTGTACCTCTCTCAAAGAAAGAGGGGGCAGGCTTGATGTTTTGTCTTGGAATTACTCCAAAAAAGAAAGGATGTTTTCATATTTGTGGTCAACTAGATAAACATCCTCTCCATGCTCTTTCAATCCCAGTTTCTTCTCCACTTTCCCAATGGTGATTCCTCCTCTCCTAAGGCATCTGTACCCCAGTCTCTGTAACCTGTGAGCATGCCTCTTGATGCGGTGAAAGGCACTTTGCAGAGGTGATGGTGAATTTTCTGGGTGTGCCTAATATCATTTCAAGGAGGGCTGCAGAGGAAGGAGATGTAGCAAGATATGGAGACTAGAAAAATGGCCTTAGAAGAAGAACAGGCCATGAACCAAGGAATGCAAGTGCTCTTTAGAATCCAGAGGACAAAGAAAGAGTTCTTTCCCTAGAGCAGATCACAGATCACAGCTCTGATGAAAAGCTGATTTTAATCTGAAAGACACAGTGTAGATTTCTGATTTCCAGAAACATAAGGAAACTGCTGTTTTAATTCACCATTTAAAGCCACCTATATATGTGGTAGTTACTTACAATAGCATAAGAAATATGGAAATAGATTTATTGCCTCAATTTGGGAGTCCTGAATACTCAAAAGTTCTGAAGCTTCCTACCGACCTAGGTGTCTTAGGGTTTCTGTTGCTGTGATAAAACGCCATGAACAAAGGCAACTTGGGGAAGAAAGGGTTTATTTGGCTTACACTTCCACATCATAGTTCATCATCAAAAGTGGCAAAGGCAAGAACTCAAGCAGGGCAGGCACCTGGAGGCAGAGGTAATTGAGGGTACTGCTTCCTGCTTGCGGAGCCTACTTTCTTATAGAACCCAGGACATCCAGCCCAGGGGTACCCTCACCCACCATGGGCTGGGTTCTCCCCATCAATCACTAATTAAGAAAATGCTCCACAGGCTTCCCCACAGCTGGATCTGATGGAGGCACTCTCTTAGTTGAGGTTTTCTCTTCTCTGATGACTCTGGCTTGTGTCTTGTGGACCAGGAACTAGCCAGCACACACAGGATGGGCCTCCTGATTTCTTCTAAGTACTTCCTTTGCTTTGATAACATGACCATCTATTCAACTACATAAACAAAGATAGTCAGTTTCTTTTGTTTTGTTTTGTGTTTTGAGACAGGATCTCATGTAGCATAGACTATGCCTCAAACTTACTTTGCACTAAAGATGGTCTTGAACTTCTGATTCTCTTGCCTCTACCTTTTAAGTGCTGGGATTATAGACACTGCCATCAGGCCTACCTGGTACTTTCTTAATACATTCTTTTGAATAGAGGAGTGAAAATTGAATTGTTTTCCTAAATTTTCTTTTGCATCTCAGAAGAACTGGATACCATGTATGCAAAGACATGCATATGTTTGCCAAACATTTTTCTAAAGTCTAAAATATTTTCTCTAGAATTTCACTTTTGCATACTGGTCCCCATTGCCTGGGGAATGGCCCTTTACCAAGATGTTGGTTAAACTGGAAAACTGTTAAAAGTGATATTCTCTAAGCATCAATTTTAACTTAAAACATAAAATCATGTGATCAAGGGCTAGAGAGATGGCTCAGCAGTTAAGAGCACTTGATATTCTTTACAAGGATCCAGGTTCAGTTCCTCACACCCACTTGGCAGCTCATATTCATCTATAACTCCAGTTCCAGGAAATCCCATGACCAAGTGCATATGTAGTACCCATGGAAATAAGAAAAGGGCATTAGCTCCCCAGTAACTGGAGCCATCCCCCTCGGTGCCCATTTGCAATATTTTGATGGGCAGCCAAGGAGTTTGAATATATGTCTACAGACAGGAATCTCTCTTAGATTTTTGTATACGTACCATCCAAATTTCTTCTATAATTTCACATTCTGGTCCCTAGATAATGGTGTCAGCTTCCTCAAAAACTTAAACATAGAATTATAACACGATCCAATAATTTTACTCTGGGTAAATAGCCACAAGCATTGAAGGCAAGGTCTCAGGCAGAAACCTGTACATCAGTGTTCATCATAGTATTTATAACAACCCCAAAAGTTCAGTGTGGGATAGTTCTTGTTTATTTGGGTTAGAAGGTCATTGATTGATTGAGACAGGTTTCACACAGTCTTGACTGGCTTCTAACTCACTACATAGCTGAAGATGACTTTAAATTCCTGATCCTTCAGCCTCCACCTCCCTAGAGTCACCACACCTAGTTATAGCTGGGGATGAAACCCAGGGCTTTGTAGCTTTGTCAAGCTAAGAAAGCACTCTACCAACTCAATTAGATTTCCAGCCCTCTAGCGTTTTTTCTTTTTTGACAACTGTTTCTTTAATCTTAGTTGTAGAGGACAAGCTAATGTCTTCAAAGTAAAGCATATTTGTCACAGAAAGACAGACTGTCCAATTCAGTGAATAAATATTTGAGAGGGTTGAGGAAGAATGGACTCCAAGGCTGAGCCCCACTATGAGGAGAAACCCTTTCATTTGCCTTCCCAGCAACCTTGCCATAAAAATCTAAGTTCCCAAACCACCAGCTTTCATTTTTTAGGACAAAAGCAGACCTCCAAATCACTTACAGTTAAATACAGTTCAAGGCTATTAAATTTGGCTTTGAAGGGAATTCAATTAAACTGATTATTAGTTATACAAAGTGAATTTTATTGACACTGACTCAAAATTTTAAAAATAAAAATTAAAAAAAAATCGTTAAGACAAAAAAAAATTAGTTTCTTAAAAGCCTGCCAATGTTAATTGCACCAGAAAGCTATAATGAGGGTCATGTGGGGGATCTGGCTTTTATTATTTTTTTAAAAAAGTTATTTTAAAATGTAATATTTCTGAAACAATCTCCCTGTGGTACCACTCTGTAGCTCTTAGATCCAAAAAAAGAGCTGTCATGGAGAACTGTGACATAGACTCTGTGGTCTGGCCCTCCACGCCCTCACTCCAGGCCTCAGCTTTGGAACTCTGAGTTTAGGCATTTCAGTATTTGGGGCTTTTGTTCTGAGTGCTCCTCCGTGTTCGTGAAATGCTGACTATGCATTGCCTGCACCCACTCAGCCTTCTGCCTTTCACCCAGGTATCATGGCCATGGAGGCTCCGTTTCCTGGGTTTGAGAACTTACCTCTCTCTAGCTCCCCAGTTCCTAAGCATGTCTCCCAAGGGACTGCTGTACACACTTGTGTTCATGCTTTCTGATGCTGTTTGTGATTCATCATTTGAATGTCTGAAGCCCTGGCTCCCAGGAGGCCAACACTGTCTCTGATGGTAACAAGAAGTGACTTACAAGGAGGTATTAGCATCTCACTGGATAAGAAAAAAGAGATAAATAACCCTTGTTCCATTTCCTCTTAGCCATGTCTTTAGTCAGCCATAACTCATGTTCCAAGAATCAGTGAACTATCCTCGCTACTGCTGTTCTCTCACAGAATTGTGTGGCTCATGAGTAGTCTCCTCGATGCAAAACCTACTGGTGATGAGAGGTAACACAGGAGGGTGCTGCAAGAGACACTCACGGTGTTCATTATCAACTCTGTTTTAAATTTTGTGTGTGTTAGGAATGCATGCCAGGACTAACTCTTTAAAAACTTTTTTTTTTTTTGTCAGTGCATGCATGTGGCAGGGAGTGTGAAGGTAGAAATCAGGGGACAAGAAGTGTGAGCTTTCACTAAGGGTTCTGAGGATCAGACTCACTTCATCAGGCTTACGTGGCAAGCGTCTTTACTTGTTGATCCTTTATGGCCCATTATTGTTTTTTTTACTTGGCACTTATTATATACCAGTCACTGTGCTTATACTAATCAATTAACACCAATGAAATATATACTATTACTATTTCCATTTTCAGATGAGGAAAACATGAGATTTAGGAAATTTGCCTGATGTAATAAAGCTAGTAAGTGGCTGAGTATTTGAACTTGCTAATTAGACTTTTTTTTTTTCCATTACTGACTTCCAGCAGCAACAACATTTTTTTTTTTGTGATGGACCAAAAAGTAAATATATAATAATAGTTGAATATAATATTTTCTTATGTAGATCTGCTAATAAGAATGGGACCATTTCTTCTATGGAATGACTCCTTTTGTTGTACTTTTTGAGACAGGGTTTCTCTGTGTAGTTGTAAGGATTCCTGGCACTCCTCGTAGTTGAGCCAACTCGGCTCAGTTGGAATGCACCTTGTATGGAGGCTCGCCCCTGAGCGTGGCTGCGTAAACCCTGCAGCACTTCGTACAGAAGCACCTCCCTGGACACTCCCTGAAGCATGCCCTAAACGTGACTACGTAAACCCGTACACACCCCTTCCCTTAAAAGAAGACTGCACGTTTTGGTCTTTCTCTCCTTATCTCCTTCTGTCCTGCTTTTCTGCTTCTGTACCCGCCTGGGAATTCTCTTAAATAAACCCTTGTGTGGCCTTGGCAGTGTGTATCTTTTCTCACGTGTGAAACCAACAGTAGTCTTGGCTGTCTTGGAACTCTTTCTGTAGGCCAGGCTGGCCTCAGTCTGCCTCTGCCTTCTGAGTGTTGAAATTAAAGGCATATGCTACACACTCAGCCTGGAGTGATTCTTTATTCAGGTGAGATTTAAGTTAACAGTCCCTATTATCAGATTGATGGACTGTTCATCTGTAACACTGTCTTACCTCACTGATCATGGCCTTCAGGCTGTAGTTTGATGATCTCCAGATCATGCCTCTCTTGCCAAAATTAGTGCCAATACCTGCACAATGCAGTTCAAAATATCTTCCTGATTTGGCTCTTATTATTTTCCTCAATGTGTTCTTGTTTTTACCTGGAGGATTCCTGACACCCTCGGTGCTTCCAAACAGCTTCATGATACAGTAGATTAAGCACAAGAAGAGTTGGTCAGAATCTTGAATGTATAACTTTGAGCAAATTATTTATTACTATTTAAATTTTTTTTTCTCCTTACCTTAGTCTCTCCCATTCATGGATAGCCTAGTTTTTAAGTCCACAAAGTGTGGACAAAAATGCAGTCAGTTGCCCTACTACTCAGCCGTGCCTTCTATAGGACCAGTCCCTACCTTTCTCAGTGACTTCTAGGCACCCCACCTGCCTGTTTGAACATATACCTGCTGGGTGTTCCCATTGTACAGTCAGAGAACACAGACACTGCTGATGCTGCTGTGGCTCCCTCAGGTGTTATCACTGATGCCCTGTGTCCAGATCCTGCCAATGTGTGGTTGATGATCTTAGATGGATCAGGGTGTCAGGCTGTCTCATCCATTGTTGACTGGGATAAGCGCACTGGAGCAGTATTACCTAAGGTCCTACATTTAAGAGAGTCTCACAGTATAATCCTTATGGCAGCCCTGCCCCCACAGAATCCATGGTGGCAATCACTGGGGCATGAGCCATTAGAGCCCCCAAGGCTCAGTCAGGAGATAATTATTAGAACTGCGCTATAGTCTTTATGGCCATGACTTTTGTTTTTAATCAGGAAAATCTATGTCTTACTGAGATGTTGCTGCTCTTAGGTTGTTCATTGCAGAAGACTCCCAAACCCTTTGAACACAGTCTTATTTAACTCAGTCCCCGTTCCCTAGCCTAAAAATGAGACAGTCTACACACACACACACACACACACACACACACACACACACACAGAGAGAGAGAGAGAGAGAGAGAGAGAGAGAGAGAGTTTTGTCCACTGCATGTTCTAAAATGACTGTGATTAAACTTTTGTGGTTTATGTTTGCTTATTTGTTTATTTTTGTTTTTGTTTCAAGGTAAACACACAGAGTTGCAGAATACATCCTTGTCTCTCCTGGAGCTCCAGTTCTGGCTCTTCTTAAGGTGATACTGTCGATGATGGGGTATTTTATATGCAGCCCTTTTAGGAAATGTTCACTGCTGAGGATTTCCCCAGGTGCAAGTGTGCCTTTATGTCCCCTTGTAGGTGAAAAGATGTGGCCTCCTGATGTGAAGAGTCTCACTTCTGACAGCTACAAGCCTCACCTGCCCATGGTCCCCAGTGGCTCACCATATTGACACAGCTGGGAGCATGCTTATTTAAAGCCATGCTTCTGTGTGGTGACCATTTCTAAAGTGCAAAATCCTTCATCATAAAAACGTGAGTTATTTAGTCATTCCTCTATTTTCAGCATATGTCATTTTCAAATTGGCTGTTGTCACAAAAATTGCTTCTGTGAGTGTTTGTATGTGAGTCCTTGTCATTCTATATGAAATGCACCCAGTCATAATGAGACAGAATGACAAAGCAGACACCATCAATATAGGAGTAGGTCAGACTTTCTCAGCCACAGGAATTTCACAAGCGCCTACTCTTGATCACTGAGTTGAATTGAAACTCTGTGCAGTCTTGACACTATAGTTCTGATTGTTTCCTGAAAGATCTTGAAATGCTAAGGGGATTCTTTAGAGCAGACCAGCACACAAAGTCCCTGAAAACTAAGAACTGCTGTTTTCAGAAAAGCTCCTCCCAGTGCATTATTTAGATACAGGAATCAAAGTGCTCCAAGGACTTCGGATGATGAGTCTTTAGCTTTTCCAATGTCTCTTGTTATTTTAAGCATTGTATTATTGAAATGGGCTTGATTATATAAAATAAACTATAGTCTATTGCATCAGACAAAATGACTTCAACTCCGAAATGACTGGAAATTCCGTCACCCAATAACCTTGGGGTGTTTTTTGTTTTCCTCTCCCAACCTTGTGCAATCCAAATGCATTCTTAATTTCTCCAACAGAGAGAATGGTTCATTCACATCCTCAATCCCTCCACCTTGCACATTATCTCACTTGATTCTCGGAACAATCCTCCAAAGTACAAACAGCTATTTTTATTGTCCCAGTTTTTTTTTTTTTTTTTTTTAAACTTTTATTTATTTATTTATTTATTTATTTATTTTGCCTTGGTGTTTGCCTGGAACTGGAACTACAGACAGCTGCCAGCTGCCACGTGGGTGCTGGGAATCGAACCCGGGTCCTCTGGAAGAGCAGATGGCGCTCCCAACCGCTGAGCCATCTCTCCAGCCCCTTGTCCCAGTTTTATGGCTGCAGAAGAAGCCTGGGCTCGATGATATAAAATGATTTCTGGTTTCTTTCCCAGTTTCCAGGCAGGCTGTGGCTAATGGCTGAGATGCAGCTCTCAGATAGTATTGGTAGAGCCAGTGTTCTCTACTCAGCCTTCTCCAGTTCCACCCAGCAAGTGGCAGTCCCCTGTCTACAGAGTGTGCAAACAGCAGAGCGCCCACAGACACTGCTCCATCTCTCAGGGGCTCTGATCTCGCCTACCTCCCCACTTTCTGCCATGCCTGTGTGGAACTCATGAAATGCACTAATGGCTCTGTCAGCTCAAAAGTTCAAGTGCTGAGGTAGAGTCTCTGTCTTTGAGCAAAGTGACTGGAGAGCTGAAAAGAAGAGAAGCTTCCTGTTCTTCTAGCTGAGTTAGAGATACTATCAGATTTCAGGGTTAATTTCTGCTACTTTCTTCAGAGACAGGACATCAGCATACACTAATATTCAATATTTCTGAGCCCTCAGAACCCTCCAGTTAACAAGCCCTACCATAACAGGAAGGTACTCTGCATGATTCTAAAGGTGAAAGGTAAACATCAAGCTAGCAACAAGCCCTTTGAGCAACAATAGCCTGCCTGTAAGATATGCTGGTGTAATGATGACACAGAGTTTATAGGAGCAATCAAGCAATGCCTGTTTTGAGTTAAAACCCCCTCCATGAGATGGAACTCATATACAGTGCTGCTTGGGTGTCCAAGGATCTGAGACTAGATAGGCCAGGGGCCTAGGGGAAAACCAAATACCAGTGTTCTGCTAGAGGAATGTGGCAATAAAATGACTCCTAATGACATTCCGCTATACTCATAGATCTATGCCTTGCTCGGCCATCATCAGGGAAACTTCCTCCTGTAGCAAATGGAAACAGATACAGAGACCCACAGTCAGAAAATATGCCGAGTGAGAGACCTTAGGATACTCATCTCTCAAAGGGATGTCTCCATCAAGGTTCAGGGGACTCTTCAGAAGAGGAAGTGGAAGATCAAGAGCTGGAGGGTTTAGAAAACACCAAGGGATCAGGCCTTCTATCCACAACAGGGCAGGCACACATAGGAACTCACAGAGGCTTCCTTGGAGAAAGCTAATTTTTCACTTGCAAATGGCTATCAATTGGAGATAGCTTCTGGGTTAGGGATAGGAGCATGTATCCACTTTTCCTTTCGGCTCTAGCATCACATCTTGTGCAGACTCGTGCAGGCCCTGTGCCCAGCAATAGGTGACCAACACAAAGCGAACCCAAATGGCATCTGTGGAGGTTCTTTGTCTCATAATATTAAGTCAGGGCATTTTTTTTTTTCACCTTACAGGTCCTTTACATATATATTATATCTTTGGGGTTTTGGTTTTATGAGATTCCTGAACTTGTACGTCTTTGCATCTATATGATTTTCTTGTGCTTTTCCTTTGGTTCTTATGGTGGAAATGTTCTCTGTATGCTGAAAATAAAGTAACTGATTCGGCCTAAGTGTAGCACCGTAGAAGTGGGTGGAGAATCAGAGGACAGACAGGTAGAAGGAGGGCGGAGTTACTCAGTCTCCATCTGACCCCTTAAGAGGAAACATGTAACAAATCCAGGTGAGCCACAGGCCAGATAGATTACTAGAAATGGGTTGAAATAAGATGAAAGAGCTGGCTAGTAATGTGCTTGAGACATGGGCCAAACAGAATGAAGTTAATATAAGTGTCTGATTCATTTCTTTGGGGAAAAAAGCCACTGTGGGTCAGTCTGAAACTCCGGCCCAAATGGGCCGGGAAATCTTCTACAACAGATTCTTTCTCTTGTTTAATAGTTTTTGTCTTATTCTGATGTGTCTGTTTAGATTTATTCTATTTTATTTTATTATTATTCCTTAGATGCCTGTTTGTTGTCAAATAAGAAACAGAAAGGGTGTGGATCTGGATGGGAGGGGAGGTGGGGAGTAACCGGGGGAGCGGGGGGTGGGGGTGGGGGGGAGGGGAAATCATCTACTGTAAGAAAAAAATCTATTTTTAATAAAATAAGAGAAACAAACCCTACCATAGTCAGTTTTTCTTTTAGGGGTGGGAAGTTTCATTCTCAAATACAAGTGAACAATAAAGAATATCAAGGCATAATCAGAAAAAGGCTTCATTAGGAAAAAGAAAGACTACAGAGAGGGGGAAAACCAAACCCAAATCAACAAATCTAAGGGACATAGTCATGTTGAGGAAGAAAACCTACGCACAAGCAAACAGAACCATTCATGTTTCCAGAATGACTCGGGATGAAGATGTTTTGTCTATAAAAGAAGAAATAGGATGCATGACAGAGGACACACAAGAGAACTCATATTGATTAAAAACATGACCACTAACTTACAAAGGAACCACTGAGACTTTGGAATATTTAAACTGTGCTGCTCTTCCTGAAAGCAGAACTAA
>PVIH01017694.1:28882-41191 GCA_004025045.1 Sigmodon hispidus
AAAAAAAAAAAAAAAAAAAAAAAAAAAAAAAAAAAAAAAAAAAAAAAAAAAAAAAAAAAAAAAAAAAAAAAAAAAAAAAAAAAAAAAAAAAAAAAAAAAAAAAAAAAAAAAAAAAAAAAAAAAAAAAAAAAAAAAAAAAAAAAAAAAAAAAAAAAAAAAAAAAAAAAAAAAAAAAAAAAAAAAAAAAAAAAAAATTAAAAAAAAATTAAAGTAGCAAAACAAAACAGAACCAGAAAAAATACAGGAGTCTTTAGCAGATTCAGAAAGAAAAATCATACAAAATCAAGGTAGAATGAGGTATGGTGGCTCATACTTGTAACCCCAGTATTTGAGATGCTGGGGGGGGGACCAGCCTGGGCTTCACAGCAGGACCCTATCTCAACAATCCACAAATGCCAAACCCAAGCTAACAAACCAAGGTTAACAACAACAAATGATCCAGGGAGAGGAGGAAATGTAGGTGATGAGAAGGAAAAGGGAGAAGAGGAAGAGGAGGAAGAGGAGGAGGAGGAGGAGGAGGAGGAGGAGGAGAAGGGGGTCAGAGAGACAAAGACTGTCCTTAGTTGGTGGAACAAGAAATAAAGGTGTGAGTATAGGAATGTTGCAAAGTGGAGTGAGTTTGTTTGCTTTCAGTGAACCAAGTTTCACTTCCTGGGAATAAGCCATCAGTATTTGGAATGTATTATCTGAATGGATCTCTGTGAAGATTAATATCAAGTAAAATTAAGTTTAATTGTATAGAAAAGCAAACCGGATGAGGAGAGGAGGAGGCGGCATGGATGGCCATATATCTTGACTAAAAAGGCACAGAGCTTGGGAAAAAAAAATCAAATTTGCAACATAATCTGATTTTTTGTTTTAGAACATTAAGAATAAAGAAGACAATCGAGGCTGGGTGATGGGGGCACACACTTTTAATTCCAGCACTCAGGAGGCAGAGGCAGGTAGATCTCTGATGATGAGGCCAGCTTAGTCTACAGAGTGAGTTCATAGCTAGGGCTAGGCAGAGAAAACTTGTCTTGAAAAAAGAAAAGAAAAGAGTTGAAAAATTTATAATATAAAAAAGACTGGATATAAAGGAATGGGAAGCAAAACAGGCATCAAACATTTCATTGACAACTCTAGACTCTTACAGAGGCAATAGTGCAATGCCTTTAGTATTCCAAGAGAAAATAACCTTTGATCTAGAATATCATAGTTAGCCAAAATATCAGCCAAGGGTGAACAAAGGATAAAGATCTTTTGGGACAAACAGGGCTTGGAAATTGACCTGTGACACGCCAGTTCTTAGGAAGTTATTGAAAAACTTGTCAAGGTAGAGCTAAAGTGTAACATAAGAAAGAGGTGATTCCGGCAGATCTGGAATAGACCCATGGAATCCATGATGTTAGCATGTAACATGTGGATGGTGGGTCTCAGTAGGGAGAGTGTTAAACTAAAAAAAAATTGACCAGAAAAAGAAGCAACAATAAAGTGGGCTAGAATAAAGAAAATGGTAAAGATAAAGAATGGAAATAGAAAATTCAGGGAAAAAATGTTCGATGAAATGAACAGCAACGCTCAGTGCTGAATGGGTCCTCTTGCAGAAATGAAATAGAAATAACAATTGACAATGGTGGAATTTTTACTTGTAAATTAATTTCAAATAAAATTTAGTTTAATTGGATAGAAAAAAAGAGACTTAATGAAATTAGAAGTAATTGCTGAATTTCAGCTAAACATTTTTTACGGCACACAAAGTTACTATTTTTCTTTCTGTATATATCTATGAATTTGGGTGCACCCTTATCAAGGGAAATAACTGAGATCAGGGGACAGTCCTGGATGCCAGTCCTCACCTTTCACCTTGATTGAGATAGGATCTCTTTTGTTGCTGCTCTGGACTGTGTACACCAGGCTAGCTGGCCCATGAACTTTTAAGAACTGACCTGTCTCTGTCTCCTTCCTACTTTGCTGTAGAAACCCCGGGATTACACATTTGCACTATCGTGCTCAGTGTTTCTGCTGATTCTGGCGATTTGCACATAGGCACTCTTGCTTGGCAAACACTATATTTATTAAGCCATCCTCTCATCCCTACCATAAAAAATTCTTAAATCTGGACCTTTAAAGATAAGAAAACCACTACCAACATCATTAAGAAGTTGTAATTTTGCCTTCTTCAAAACCAAAACTCAGTGCTTCATGCATCTCTTTCTTTTTTAAATTTTTTTAAAAATAATTATTTTTATTTTATGTGAATTGGTGTTTTGCCTGCATGTATAACAGATCTTGGAATTACAGACAGTTGTTAGCTGCCATGTAGGTGCTGGGAATTGAACTCAGGTCCTCTGGAAGAATAGTCTGTGCTCTTAACCGCTGAGCCATCTCTCCAGCCCTCTCTTTTTTTTTTTTTTTTTTAAGACAGGCTCTCACTATCTCATTGGCTGGCTTGCAGCTCTCTATAGTCCAGGTTGATCTTAAACTCAAAAGAAATCTACCTGCCTCTTCCCTCCCAAATAGTAGGACTAAAGGTACCATCATGGCCAGTGAATTTTATTTTTTGGGTGAATTATTTTCCTGCCATCAAGAATGGGTAAGGTTACATGTTTAAGAGCACTTTCATATACCTCTCTCCTAATTTCTCCATTTCTCCATTTTTGCTTGTCATAAAATTATTTTCATACTGTAAATGTTTTTAATTTTCATTTTCACAGATTCCATAGCTCTTTAGTCCTAGTGCTAAATGTCAAATCAAAACTCATTTTCAGTATTTCTTTGAAATGTTTAATTGTCCTTCAGTTCATGACTTCTTTTGTTGGGATAAACTTTTTTTTTTGTGCACTGTGTGAAGATATGTCTCTGATTCACCTCACCTGCCTAAGACACTTTCTGATTGGTTTACTGAAGAGCTGAATGGCCAATAGCTAGGCAGAAGAGGAAATGTGGGACTTCTGGGAGAGAGAGAAACTTTGGAAAAGAATCTGAGGTGGGAGATTCTCCCACCAGACATGGAGGAAGTCTGATGAACAGTACTGAGCCGAGGTAACAAGACACACCATAGAACGTGGCTTAATATCAACAGGTTAATTTACCTTTGACAGCTCACTGGGAATAAGCCTGTAAACTAAGGCCAAGATTTCATAATTAACAAAAAGTCTCATGTCATTATTCAAAAGCTAATACAAAGAAAGCTGGTTACATGCTTTCTTTTGGTTCATTTCTTGGTTGAGTGAATTTCCTCATAAAGAACAGTTTTTCCAATGATATGGGAACCTTGAACATAGGCATTCTCATAAATGACTGTTGGTAGCTTTTATAACTAAGACAACTTGGCAGACTATGAGTCACTAATCATATCTTTATCTTATTAAATTTTATAGGGCTTTATTGTCATTAAACATTAAGCATAAATTGGTCATCATCATCATCATCATCATTATTGTTATTATTGCTAGGGACCAACTGAGCTCCATCCCTAGACCCCACTCTTCACTACTTTTATCCTGTATATTTTATTACTTAATTACTCTGCAACCATTTTACCTTGACATACTATGGTGGTTTGAGAAAAAAGAATTCCCCCCAAAGGGACTGGCACTATTAGGAGATGTGGCCTTGTTGGAAGTAGTGCATCACCACTGAGGCAGGTTTTCAGGCCTCATATACACATATGCCATGCCCAGTAAGACAGATCACTTCCGTTGCATGTTCAAGATGTAAGAACTTTCACCTACCTCTCTAGCCTTATTCGTGCCTTCACATCATCATGTCCCACCATGATGATAATGGACTGAACTTCTGAACTGTAAGTTACCCCAATTAAATGTTTTCCTCTATAAGAGTTATCATAGTCATGGTGTCTCTTCACAGCAATAGAAAGCCTTAGACATACACAGTGTGTGCTTTTTATCTGTGGATATAAGTCTTTCAGTTAAGTTTCTTCTCTTGTATTGCTCCACTTGCTCTCAGTGCTTTGTGAATGCCAATTATGCACATTTTAGGACTCTATTGTCTGTTTTCTTTAACTATCAATTTTCATTTCTTTGTGTTTTTCTCATAGGGTTCCATTGTGTTTTCACTTGTGTTCATTCTGGTTTTCATTGAGTTGAAGGAGTTTCCTCCTCCTCCTCCTCCTTTTTTTCCTTCTAGTTTTGTAGCTCAACACCCCCTCCCCTTGTTGTTCTAGAAATTCCTCATTTGTAGTTCTGAAACTTGTTTGAGTTGTTTTTATTTTTTCTATTTCAGAGAGAAGAAGCTTAGTTGCTTTTATTTTTTCTAATTTCAGAGAGAAGAAGCTTTGTAATTTTCTCCAACGCAATGGAAAGTCATTTGTTAAATAGCATGGCCAGAGGAGGAAGGAGGATTTTGAACCTGTTGGCAGCTTTACTTTGGTGTTATTCTGAAACTCCTTGAGATGTGTCTCTGAGATTCTCAGATGTTGTTATGTAGGAGGCTGCTGAAGTTCCTAACAAGGCCCTGGGCCTTTTGGTTATGTCTCATCCATTGCCTCCCTACCCTTTCATTCTTCCATTTCTAGGAGATGCTTGGCTTGGAGGCCACAACCACAGAAATAGGTAATTATAGCCTGGTGTCTCCTTGATTTTGACTGTGGAGATGAACTGTCCCCTGATTTAAGTTATTCCATACTGTGTGAAACAGCGACTTTGATCTTATGCCTTGCCCTGGATGATTCCATTTTTTCCCCCTTTGTTGGTTTTCTTGTAAGATGACCTCACAATGTGGCCCTGGTTGCCTGAAATTCGGTGTGTAGATCAGAATAGCCTTAAACTCACAGGGCTCTGTCCATCTCTGTCTTCCAAGATTCCTGAGATTAAAGGCATGTGACACCATGAAGGACTTTTAGGTAGCTCCATGAGTGGTTTAAAAGAAAATGGCCCCCAAAGGGAGAGGCACTGTTAGGAGGCATGGCTTCCTAACATAGTGAGCTTTGAGATTTCCTATGTTCAATCTACATTCAGTGAGTGAGGCAGACCACTTCCTGTTGCCTGCAGGTCAAGAGTTAAGAACTCTCAGCTCCTTCTCCAGCACCTCATCTGCCTGCATGCTGCCATGCTCTCTGCCATGATGATAATGGATGGAACCTCTGAGCTGTAAGCGAGACATCACAATGAAATGTTTTCCTTTATAAGAGTTGCCATAGCCATGATGTCTCTTCACAGCAAAAGACAGCCTAACTAACTAAGATACTCCATTCTAATAAGCAGCAGCTGACTCCATTCTGGGTATAAATCCAGAAGCAGAATGACTCGGCATCTTGTTTGTATACTTAGACATCACCACCTGTCCAGCATGAATCACAAGGCACAGAATTATAATTATTCATACAAGTAAAAAAAGTCCATCTATAATTTTTTTTGAAGTAGATTGAAAACATATCAGAAAAACTAGGTCTTTGAACTTATGGAACATACTACATCAATGAAGACTACAGCAAAATCACCTGGAGCCCATAAAATGAGAAATACCTCACACTGCAGTGACAATTGCTGTCTCCTGATACCAGGTACATGCATCAAGGGACCAACAGGCAGAAAACTGACTATCTGCAGGGCTTCAGCTCAGCACGGTCCCACTGCCTGAGGTGAGTCATACCAACTGTTGTGTCTCCCTCCGTCCTTTCCAATCCCTCCCTCCCTCACCCTCCTTCCTTCTCTTTCTCCTTCCCTCCATTCATCTTGACCCAGTCCGTGCCTCCCCTCCACATATCCTATGCTTCTGAAGACTCAGTTTAGCCTGAGTCTTTCAGCAGCTCTCCAACTGGTCTAATTAGATCATCTAACCACCTGCAATGACTCTTTTGGCATCCGTATCACATCTGTCTGTCTTCAGAAAGGCCACTTCAATATTTTTGTGAACATTCTGTATTTATGTGTGTGTGTGTGTGCACATATATTGCTTTGTGAAGAAATATGTGTGGTCTGAGATTGGAACAAAAGTGTCTGTGATAGGGCTGGAGGGATGGCTCAGTAGTTCAGGGCATACTTCTCTCACAGAGGACCTGATTTCAGTTCCTGGCACGGCATCTGATATCTAACAACTGCCCATCACTTCAGCTCCAGGGGATCTGATGCCCCCTTTGGCCTCCTTGGGTACTTGTACTCATGTGCGAGTGCACACTCATATATGCAATTAAACAGTAAAATCTAAATCTAAAAAATAAGAGAGCTGGTAATTGTCAAAGGCCATGCTATCAAGAGAAATGAAGATTACTTGGTAAATTGCAGACAATGAAACTAACATAGCTTGTGGATTTATTGTTAATAAACTCTGACATGTGGAAAGACACAAACATCTTCTTTTTTTATAGTGTGCTCTGATAGACTTTCCTTGTAATACTGTAGCTGTACAGAAACACTACTATTTTCTCAAGGAGTCATATGTCTCATATCTATTGTCACTCCTATTAAAATCAATATCCTTTTCTAGGTCCATTTCTGCTGGAGTCATAACACTATCATAAATGGAAGACTTGTATCATGTTCCTTAAAAAGGAAGTTTCTTTCCTTCTCTCCTTCCTTCCTTCTTTCTTTCTCCCTCCCTCCCTTCTCTCTCTCTCTTTCTTCCTTTCTCTGGGTCTCACTCTACAGCACTGGCTGTCCTGGAGCTCACTGTGTATTTACCAGTTGGGCCTTGAACTCAGAGATCTGCCTGTATTATAAAACAAATGCAAGGAAGACAAAAAGATTCTGGCTATATATATTCCCCGCTGGTAGTTAAGTCTTTTCTTTGTTAGGAAGGGAGATTAGCCCGAATTATAAAACACTGAGGGCTAGTGGCATCACATTAAGATGTTGTTCTTCATGATACAATCAAACTGAAAGATAACTAAACAAAGTTGAGCCACTTTTAAAAATTGTTACTTAACATAGCTAGATGATTGTCCTAAGCAACCAGGAAGCTTATTTCATCTTTCCTCAGCAATATTATCCCCCTCTCCCTTTTGAGACACACTACTTTAAAGCAAGAACCAGTGATTTTGTCCCTTCAGCCTGTGACACTAACATCCAAGGAGCCATAGTTTCTACTCAAGGCTGGAGGCCGTGTATGTCAGTGCTCAGCATTTTGTTAACTTTGCAGTATCTGGCAGACATGCTTCATGGTGTGTGGTTTGAGGTTCTCAGGGCTTCCTTGTTTCATTAGACATAGGGTGGCTCCCCACTGCCCTACATTTCTGCTCTGCTTTGTTCCTCTGTTGTTTTGGGCATGGGGAGAATTCAAGGCAAGAGAGAAAAGCATCTTCTCTATCTTTCACCGATGACTGCAGATGTGATATGCATCCTGTGTGGCTTCTTACAGCTGGGTGCGCTTGCGCGCTCACAGAGGGGCGGGGCCAGCCCTCAGTCTTGATTTTTGTCAGTAACTCATTACCTCTAGGCTCTCTCGGGTACCAAATGGTAGAGTGAGAAATGTTTCCCTTGCTATTGTGCTCTTATTGAGATTTCTTCACATCTGTGGACCTGCCTTCCAGAGCCCTGACTTCAGAAAAGAGGCAGCATGGGAACTTCAGCAGTGCATGGGGGATCTTCAGTCTGAATTTCATGCCTATTAACTGTATCCTGTGGTCAGCTCTAAATCAGTTGGATCTATATCATGCAATAACGATTCTGACAGGGTCAAAAAAGCATCAAGATCTGATTATGTAGTTTTGACTTTTTTCTCAGGGTCTGATGAGGCAGCCTTAGCACTACACAGATGAAGCTAGTTTCCAGCTCATAGAGAGATACATCTGCCTCTGTCTCTTGAGTACAGAGACTAAAACCACACATAGCTGGTTTTGATTTCTTGAAAGATGTCCATTGTCATCTGAGTACATATCCGGCTGTTTTGATAGAGTTCTGTGACCCAAATGCCTTCGAGAAACACTTTATAGGAGTGTGCTCCCAGGTGACCCGTTCACTCGCACTGTCTTTGTTTCTTACTAAGGCCTCAGGTTCATTCATTTTATCCAGGTTGTTGCTCAATTGCTAATCTCTAGTAGCCCCAAGGGAAATGTAAATTGTTAGAGAAAGACACTTGATTCAGGGTGCCTGATTTCATTTGAGACCCAAGTGCTAGTCAACCATTATCCAAACTGTCTCGCTGTATTCATCTCTCAGTGGCTTTTCCAATGTGTTCACAATTCCCCCAAGTCTCCGCCTCACCCCTTTCCTCCCCGCCTACCATTCGGCACAGTGTTGTGTTTGAAAGGTGAAACTCGTCCTTATTTCTAAGCGTGGTAAATTTTGCAACTCTTCTACAATTTAACAATCATCTAGAAAGAAAGAAGTAAGAGAGATATCCAGATCTGGGGATATGGCTCAGTGGGGAAAGCACTTGTTAAATAAGCATGAAGGTATGAGTTCAGATTCCCAGAACCTACACAAAGCCAGTCTCACATTTGCATTCCCAAATACAAGATGGGAAGCAGAGACAAGAAAATCCTGGAAGCTTGTGGGCTGGTTAGGACGGGTATCCATCACAGCAGCAGCAACAGCAGAGAGAGAAAGAGCCGTAAAAAATACTATCCCCACATCTTGGCTTTACAGAAGCTTCTCAGTTTCATGAGGTCCCATTTATTGATTTTTGTTCTTAGTGTCTGTGCCACTGGTGTGGAGAAGAGAGAGTGACTGGAGGGGGTGGGAAGGGGAAGAGACCTTGAATAAGGATATACACGGATAGAAAATGTGACTTTGTTCATAATAAAAAAAAGAAAGTGGAAAAGAAAAAAAAAAAAGAACCTAGAAATAACCTAGTTGCCCCTCAACTGAGGAATGGATTAACAAGCTGTGGTACATCTACACAATGAAGTACTACTCAGCAGTAAGAAACAATGATATTCTATAATTTGCAGGCAAATGGATGGATATGGAGAAAATCCTCATCGAGGTTTCACAATCCCAGAAAGATAAGCAGGGGATGTACTCACTCATTAGTTGACTTTAAACAAAAAGCAAAGCATGTCCAAGCTGCAAACCACAAATACTGATCAGCTTGGGATCTGAAGCACCTTGAACTGGCACTTTGGAGCCCATTTCCTCCAGAGGAACACTTGAGCCAGTCTAGATGTGGGGATGAGGAAAGTGGATTTGCCTGGAGTGGATGCTGAACTAAGCCACCTTGGGACCTTGGGACCTCCTGCCCTTGCCAGGGAGGAGATAAGGAGATGGGGAGAAGAGTGACTTGTAGGGGCGGGAGGGGAAGGGTATTTGAACAAGGAGATACATGGATAAAAAATGAGACTTTATTAATAATAGAAAAATACTATCCAAATTAACTCATTGTCCATTTAAAATTTCTTCCATTGTCAATCTCTAAATATTAGACCAGCCAAACACCCCACATTGGGTCTTTGCATACCCATGTCACAGCATGCTCTTGATCATGGTAATAAAGGTTCAACTGGCTTTCTCTCAGTCTCTCAAGTGCACGAGGCTCTTTGTATGTCTTATGGCACGATTCTAAAACTTTCTTCCTCTGAGTGATGCTCCTGTAAATAGTATATGGCATGTTATGCTTCCACAATAAAGCGCCCCATCATCTCAGTAGCTTACCTAAAAGAGCCATTTTTAAGGACAGGCAGTTATTTTTTTTCAGTTAGAACTCGGCTCAAGAGTCTTCTAGAACATGGCACCCCCACATTAAAAATGTGGTTTGTTGGATGTGGTGATACATGCCTTTAATCCTAGCACTTGGGAGGCAGAGGTGGGTGAATTTCTGTGAACTTGAGGCCAGCCTGGTCTGCATAGTGAATTCTAGGACAGCTAGAGCTACACAGTGAGACCTTGTCCCAACATCAACAAAACCCAGCCCCCTCCAAAACAGATGGTTTGTGTGGTTGCTGTAGAAAGCAAAACTGGTGTGAGTGACCAGTTGTGCATGGGATTATTTGGCTAGTTTTGAAAAGGTTCACATGCAGTGTCTGCCCACTGGCTAGGTAACTGTCATAAGAACTTAGCTGCATAAGGACAGAGAAAAGAAAAAAAAGTTTTTAGCTAGGTGGTGGTGGTGATAGTGGTGGTGTGTGCCAATCCTGGCACTTGGGAGGCAGAGACAGGTGGATCTCTGAGAGTTCAAGGCCAGCCTGGGTCTACAAAGAAAGTTCCAGGACAGTCAGGGCTACACAGAGAAACCCTGTCTTGAAAAAAAAGTTCTTCCTGTCTGCCCAAGAAGAGGAAATGAGATTGGTGAGCATTAGGCCAGTTTCCTCAAAGTCCTGGTTAAAGTTTTATTCATCTTTAAAGATTCAGAATAAAGAAATACTTCCATACCAAGGCCTTCCAGCAGCTCTAACCTGCACTAGGTACTCCTAATGGGTATCATTGTAGCACCTCTATTTTCCCTTATGGTGTGATTATAATGGAAAGCCTGCAGTTTCTTTATGTAATTACCTTGAATTTATTTCCATCCTGTAGCTCTAAGCTCTATAAAGAGCAAGGATGGCATCTGTTTTGTGTACACTATGTCCTTGACACCTATCACAGTAACTGGCACATCATGGGTGTGAAAGTTGTTGAATGAACAAATGAACAATTGCGTACAGCCATTGCTTGGCTCCAAATACTGCAGCTAAGTAGGTAGTTAGGGTATAATGGAACAGGCATCTGGGCAGGTTAATCCGGGGAGCTATGGCTGTGATCTAATGGGGGCTCCAGAGATGTTTCTGATTTCTCTTTTATGGTAACCTGATGTGGGCATCTGCCAACTCTGGAGACCAAATACAGACCACTGCCTACTAAAAAGCAAACAAACAAACCATGAGCTAAGTATGGGTTTTGTATTCTTAAACAATTGAAAAGATATTAAGACAATACTGTATGACATGTAAAATTCAAATTCCAATATCCATTAAGACATCTTATGAGAACACAGCCATTTGTTATTGTTTTTTATTGCTTTCCAGTGGAATTGAGTAGTTATAAATGAGAGCATTGTGGCTCACAAAGTGATGTGGGATGTCTTTTTGTACACTGTGACTATGCTTTATTACCATTGGCTAATAAAAAACTGGTTTGGCCTATGGCAAGACAGCTTAGAGGCAGGTGGGAAATCCAAGCAGAGATAAAGGAGAAGGATGGAGTTAGAGAGACACTGCAGAAGGCCATCTAGAAAGCAAGATGCAATGGGACACAGGTAAAGCCACAGAGCCACATGGCAATACATAGACTAATAAAAATGGGTTGAGTAAAGTTGTAAAAGCTAGTTGGTAATGAGCCTGAGCCATAGGGCAAACAGTTTATAATTAATATTAGCCTCTGAGTAATTATTTTATAAGCAGCTACAGGTGGGAGAGATTCCTCCAGATCTTGGGTCTGAAGAGGTCAGAAAATGTCTGGCTACAACAAAGTCTTGATTTGCTATCTGGCCTCTAACAAGAAAATAGTTTGCTAGTTCCTCATTTAATCTATGCTCAATTTGTAAGATCATTTTTATATTATTTATATTCTAGTCTTTTCTCATTATCATTTATTTCTGCTACCATAAACAATCAGTGCAAAGCTTGCAGCGGATTCCTTTCCCGTGAGTTCCTGCTTCCCTTCAGTGGCATGTAAGATGAAGAGTTACAAGAGAATGACTTTACTGTTGTAACTAGTATGCGATTTCCACTGTACTTAAGAAAATCTGCAGTTCAGTACAGCTTTTAAGATGCTCCATTGTCTTACTGACATGGTTCATTTTCATTCTCAACTTGATTGGATTTAGAATCACCTAGGCGACAAACCTGGGGGTGTCACCTTAAGAGTGTCTCAAGGGAGGCTTAACAGGGAAGGAAGATCCACCCTAGCTGTGGGCAGCACCATCCAGTGTTCTCGGGTCCTGGACCCAATAAAAAGGAGAAAGCTGGGTGCCATGGTTCATGTCTGTCTGCTTCTGACTACAGACACAGTGTGACCAGTGGTCTCCTGTTCCTATAACTATGCCTTCCCCTCTCCTCAAAACCTCAAATTTTCGACTAGCGTCTGGCCACCAGCTTGGTGCTTCCCTTCGCTGCGGGCTGGCATCGGGCCCTGGGCGAGCGGAGCAGGTCTGCAAGCCGAGCGTCCGCGGCTGTGCGTCCCCAGCGAGCGAGCGAGGATTGAGAAGAGGACCGCGGCGAGGGATAGGCCCAGAGTAACAACCAGAAACCAAACTCTCATCATGGCAAATGTCCACCAGGAAAACGAAGAAATGGAGCAGCCCCTGCAGAATGGACAGGAAGAGCGCCCTTTGGGAGAAGGTGATGGTCACCAGCCTGCAGCAAACAACCAGAACCACAATCACAACCACAACCGAAAAGTCCATGCTCGCCGACTTGCCCCTAACTTTCTTTTTTTTTTTTTTTTTTTTTTT
>PVIH01017695.1:0-40983 GCA_004025045.1 Sigmodon hispidus
ATTTCAGCTCTAAGTTTGATTATTTCCTGCCATCTACTCCTTCTAGGTGAGTTTGCTTCTAATTGTTCTAAGGCTTTCAGCTGCGCTGTTAGGTCTCTAGTGTGGGATTTCTCTAGGTTTTTCATATAGGCATCTAGCGCTATGAATTTTCCTCTTAAGACTGCTTTCATTGTGTCCCACAAGTTTGGATACATTGTAGATTCATTTTCATTGAATTCTAGGAAGACTTTGATTTCTTTCTTGATTTCTTCCTTGACCCAGAGATGGTTCATCTGAGTGATGTTTAGTTTCCATGAGTTGGTAGACTTTCTTTGATTTTTGATGTTGTTGAACTCTAACTTTAGGCCCTGGTGGTCCGATATGTTACAAGGGATTATTTCCATTGTTTGTATTTGTTGATATTTGCTTTATGACCAATTATGTGGTCAATTTTGGAGAAAGTTCCATGAGGAGTTGAGAAATATGTATATTCCTTTGCATTTGGGTGGAAGGTTCTGTAGATATCTATTAAATCCATTTGCATCATAACCTCTGTTAGACTCCTTATTTCTCTGTTGAGACTCTGTCTGGTTGATCTATCCAGGGTTGAAAGTGGGATATGAAAGTCTCCCACTATTAGGGTGTAAGAATTGATGTGGGATTCAAGCTTTAGCAGTGTTTCTTTTACATAGGTAGGTGCCCTTATATTAGGGGCATAAATATTCAGTATTGAAATCTCCTCTTGACCAATTTTTCCTGTGAAGAATAAGTAATGACCAACTTGGTCCCTTTTAATTGCTTTTAGCTTAAAGTCTACTTTGTTAGATATTAGGATGGCAAGCCCAGCTTGTTTCTTAGGACCATTTGACTGGAAAATCTTTTCCCAACCCTTTACTCTGAGTCTGTGTCTGTCTTTGTGGTTGAGGTGTGTTTCTTGTAGGCAACAGAAGGATGGTTTCTGTTGTATCCATCTTCTTAGTGTATGTCCCTTTATAGGTTAGTTGAGTCCATTGATATTAAAGGATATTAGTGACCACTGATTGATATTTCCTGCTATTTTTGGTGGTAAATTGTTCATATTTCCTTTCTGTGGGGTATCCTTCTGTGGGATTATTGATTGTTTGTGGTTTCATTGGTGTATCTGGGGTCTTTAGGTTGGAGTTTTCCCTCTAATGCTTTCTGTAGTGCTGGACTGGTAGATAGATATTGTTTCAGTCTGACTTTTTCATGAAATATCTTGTTTACCCCATCTATGGTGATTGATCATTTTGCTGGGTACAGTAGTCTAGGTTGGCAGCCATGCTCTTTTACTGTCTGTATAACTTCTGACCAAGATCTTCTTGCTTTCATTGTTTCCATTGAATAGTCAGGTGTGATTCTGATAGGTCTGCCTTTATAGATAAGATGACCCTTTTCTTTTACAGCTCTTAAAATTGTTTTCTTTGTTCTGTATGTTTTGTGTCTTAATTATTATGTGGCAAGCAATCTTCTTGGGGGGGGTCAAATATATTTGGTGTTCTCTAAGCTTCTTGTATCTTTATAGGCATTTTCTTTTTTTGGTTAGGAAAGTTTTCTTCTATGATTTTATTGAACACATTATCTGTGCCTTTGAGCTGGTATTCTTCTCCTTCTATTCCTATTATTCTTAGGTTAGGTCTTTTCTTGGTGTCCCAAATTTTCTGAACATTTTGTGTTATGGCTTTTTTGGTTTTTGTGTGTTCTTCGACTGATGAATCTATTTCTGCAATTGAGTCTTCCACTCCAGAAATTCTCTCTTCCATATCTTGAATTCTGTTGATTATGCTTTTATCTGTAATTCCAGCTCTTTTCTTCAGATTTTCTATTTCTACCTCTGCCTCATTTTGTGCCTTTTTTTTATTGCTTCTAATTCACTTTTTAGTTTCTGAAATGTTTTGTTCATTTTTTGGTTTTCCTTTTCTTGGTTTCCTTTCAAGGTTTGTTCATCGCTTCCAGTTTTTTTTATTGTCTTCCATTTCTTTAAGGCAATTTTTCATATCCTCTTTGAAGGCTTCAATAATCATCATAAAGGTGTATTTGCTGATGTTTCCTTCTGTCTTTTGTCCTTTTCTCTGTTCAGGTCTTGTAGTTGTAAAACCACCAGTTTCTTCTGGTGTTGCCTTGTTGTTTTTTATATTGTTATATGTATTATTGCACTGGCATCTGCCCGTGGCTTCAGTGATTCACACTTGGTCAGCTCCTGGTCAGTTGTGGCTATAGAACTTTTGTGTCTTCTGTCTCTGATGCTGCTCTGGATGGGGGTCAGAGTTTTAAAGTCCTAAGTCCTTGTCTGTGACACATTCACCCTGGACACAGGACCCCAGCAGGCAAGCTAGGGGTCCCTAGAAGAGGCTCCTCTCAGCTAAAGCCTAGGGGCTATCTGCTGGCAGAACCTGAGATCAGACTCTTGAGTGTGACCCTGACCCCAAAGAGGAATTCTCCGGATGAGCAGACCAGGATCCAAACTCTGCTCACCTCTGACCCTGCTCTCAGTACAACATTTTGGACTCGCAAAACTAAAATAGATAATGGAGTACTTTCTCTGAATGTTTTGTTTATGAACTAGACATTGTTGATGTATTTATTGCCTATATATATTTATATAGTTATTGTACTTGTTGTATATAAATTTTTGTATTGATTGTAAACTATTTTATTTTAGACAAAAAGGGCAAATGTGATGGTATATATTATATATAGTTATTATACTTATTGTATATACTTTTTTATATTGGTTATAATCTTTATTATTTCAGACAAAAGGGGAGAAGTGTGAGGATATTTTGTTTGTGCTCTAACAAAAAAGTTTGCCTAGAGCTCTGAGGACAAAGCTAGCCACTAGTTAACCATAGAGAATAGGCAGTGATGGTGTACCTCTTTAATCTTAGCACTTGAGAGGAGATGATAGACAATAGTTTGGTTAGGTAGAAAGAGAAAGTGATAAGGCAGGGCAGAGATGGAAGCTTGCCCCCTATAAGGCTGAGGAGTTGCTGAGGTAAGAAGTGGCTGTGGCTTGCTCCTTTTTCTCTGATCCTATATCTGACTCAGGATCTTTATTATTAAGACCCATTAGAATTTGAACTACATCTCCATTAAAATCACAAACAAGACAAGGCTGTCTACTCTCTCCATATATATTCAATATAGTAATTAAAGTTTTAGTTAGAGCAGTAAAACAACTGAAAGATCAAGGAGATACACATTGGAATGGAAGAAGACAAAATATTATTATCTGTAGGTGATGTGATAGAATACATAAGTGACACTAAAAGTGTTACCAGGGAACACCTATAGCTGATAAACACTTTTAGTGAAGTGGTTGATAAAAGATTAATTCAAGAAAATCAGTAGCCCTCTTATACACAAATGACAATTGGACTGAGAAAGAAATCAGAGAAGTAATACCCTTCACAATATCTAAAAGTACTATAAAATATCTTGGAGTAACTCTAACCAAGCAAGTGAAAGACTTTAATGAAAAAAACTTAAAGTCTTGAGAAAAATACATTGGAGAAGATCTCAGAAGATGGGAAAATCTCTCATGCTTTCTCACCCTCTTCCCCAAGGGGTGCCCAGATAGAACTCTCCATAACATGGGGAAGACTGACAGAGAATATTGAGAGAGACAACTGGAATTGGGAGTGATTTAGAAACCTAGTGCAATAGAAACTTCATGGAATCTATGAGGGTGACCCTAAAGAAGTCTCCTAGTAAAGAAGGATATGGAGCCCAAACTGGCCATTCCATCTTTTTATAACCAGGCAAGACTTCCAGCAGTGGGACTGAAACATCAACCCAGTCAAAACAACTTTCAATCTACAATCTGTCCTGCCTGTGAGAATTGCTAGGGCAATGGTGGCACAGAACTTGTGGGAGCGACTAACCCATGACTGGTTCAACTTGAGGCTCAGGCCACAAGAAAGCACCCATGCCAGACACTGCTTGGATGGTCAGGAAGCAGAGGATAGACAGCCCAGAGACCCAGGCTAGACGCAAATAGGACTAGTAAAAGGAGGAGGAGGAGGAGGAGGAGGAGGAGGAGGAGGGGAGGGAGGAAGATGATAGATAATAGATAGATAGATAGATAGATAGATAGATAGATAGATAGATAGATGGGACAGACAGATGGATGGACAGACAGACTGATGATAGATAGAAAAAGGAAAGAAAAAAGTCAATGAAATGATTCTTAATTATATTCTGCTGTTTTCATAGATTGGTGCCTAGCCCAATTGTGAACAGTCATCGGAAAGGAGCCACAAGAACACGGCTTATAGAACAACTAAACAGAACTCATAAGGGCCTGTCAGAAACTAAAATGACAAAAACAAACCCTGTATTGTTATGCACTCGGTCCTTTGTATATATATTATAGTTGTATAGCTTGGTGTTCTTGGGGATTCCAAATAATGGAAGTGGGCGTGTCTATGACTCATTTGCCTGTGTTTGGGCTCCTTTTTCTCCTACTAAATTACCATATCTAGCCATAATATGATGATTTGTGCCCAGTCTTATTATAGTTCATTAGACCATGTTTGGAAACAACCTCCTCCTCCTCCTCCTCCTCCTCCTCTCTCTCTCTCTCTCTCTTCTTCCTCCTCTTCTTCTTAAAAGGAAACAGAAGAGGAGTTGATCTAAGGGAGAAGGGAGGTTGGAGAAGGGACTGGAAGGAGTGGAGGGGGATACTGCAGTTGGGATGTAATGTATTAGAGAAGAATAAAATGTTAAAAAAAAAAAAAAAGAAGACCAAAGAATGAGAGATGGAGGTCTGGTTCGGTGGTTATCAGCACTTGCTGCTCTTACAAATGAACTACGCTCAGTTCCCAGCATCCACTTGGAAATTCATAACCATTGTTCCAGGGAATCTGATGGTTTCTACTGACTTCCAAAGGACTGTCTACACATGGTACACATACATACATGCAAACAAAACAATTATACATATAAAATAAATAAATATAAATTTAAAAAAGAACAAAACAGTGAATATTTATGGTCAAGTCTCTGTGCAGACATATGCTTTCATTTTGATTGAGTAGCTATCTAATACTAGAGGTAATAAATAGCAGAGAAAATATGTATTTAAGATTTTAGTAAACAGCCAAAAAATTTTACAAGACATTTGTATCATTTTACATTCCCATGAGCAGTAAGTATATCAAAAGTTCAATTTCATATGTCCACCAACATCTGATAAATTGATCTTGTCATATGTAGCCACACTGACAGATATGATCATATTCACTCCAAGTTACATTCTTCATTTGCATAAAAAATAATTATTTGAAATGCCGGAAAAATAACATTGAGTCTCTTTTCTGTACTTCTCAGCCTTTGTGTGTCTCCTATAGAGAAGCCTCTGTTTAAACTCTTGCTCATCAGCCCATTTTCTCGTTAGTGTGTTCTAAGAATTCTTTATGTATATTAGATTTAAATCTTTTCCAAGATATGTGACTTGAAAATATTTTCATCTAATTTGTGATTTGACTTGTCTTACTCATACCAATACATTTGAAATACAAGATTTTAGTTTTGATGATGGCTGGGTTTTTTATTTTACTGTGATTTTATTATTATATCTCATCTTGTCTAGGTCCAGGTCATAAAGGTTTTGCAACTTATGGAAGCACTATGCTAGTTAGTCATATATAGATCTGTGGTTCTCTTTAGGCAAATGTTTAACTGTGACATGAGATAGAGTTGGATACATGTTGGTATACATGAATATACAATGGATGAAACCATTTTTTAATATCATCCTTTGAATTGCACTTGTCAAAAATCTATTAACTAAATACATTTAGGTCTATTTCTGGACTCTGTATTCTAGTCTATGAATCTGCTTATCTCTCTTGTCAATAGTACCAAATTATTTTAATTGCTATAGCTTTAAAATAATTTTCAAATTCAAGTAGTGCCTTTATCCATCTCTAAACCTCATTTTCAAAGTAATATAGGTAATTTTTAAAAGACAGTATAGGTAAGATGGCTTAGTAGGTAAAGGTATCTGCCACCAAGCCTGACAATCGGAATTGAAGCTCTGGGACTCACACAGTGGAAGAAGAAAACAAGGGTATACACGGATAAAAAAAATATGACTTCATTCATAATAGAAAGAAAGAAAGAAAGAAAGAAAGAAAGAAAGAAAGAAAGAAAGAAAGAAAGGAAATAGACTCTTGGAATGTAGTGCGATTATGTTGTTGCACTGTAAATAATTATCCCACCTACTGGTTTAATAAAAATGCTGACTGGCCAAAGGCAAACAGGAAGTGTGGGCACGGATACCAGACTAAGAAAACTCTGGGAACAGAGCAGAGATTCCAGAGAGAGCCAGATGAGTCGCCAGCAGAAGCAGAGGAAAGAAGATGAAATACTGCTCTAAGAAAAGGTACCAAGCCACATGGCTAAACAGGATAAGAATCATGGGTTAGTTTAAGGGTAAAGAGTTAACAAGCTATATGCTTGGGCCCTATCAGCATAAAATTAATATAAGCATCTGTATGATTCAGTGGGGCTGCTAGTTGTTCTGAATCTCAGGGCTAGGCCCAAAAGTCCAGGCCAGAAACCACTTACTACACTCAGAAAGTTACCCTCTGACACACATCCAACTATATGCATGCATCTTATTGAAATGTTGAGATTTTGGTTATACTGTATAAATTCTGGGGAAAATTTATATTATAATAGTACTGAGTCTTTTGATTCATAAAAAACTAACTATATCTTTCTATTTCTCTTTTTTAAACTTCTGTCAACAATGTTTTACAGTTTTGGTTACATCTTAAGTTTACATTTGACATTTTGTCAAATTTGTCCTAAGTATTTTTCTAATGTTGGTCTAAATAATCTTGGTTTTAAATTTTTAAGTTTCCAGTTGTTTATTGTCAAGCATAGTTTCTTCTTTTTTGTTCAAGGGAAGATTTTAGAACTCATAAGCCACCTCACAAAGTGCTATTCATAAGCCCCATCCAGTCAGCTGTAATCAGTCTGGAATCATGAGGTATATCATCCCTCTCTCTCACCTCAAGGGTCAGCCTACCCTAGTGAAGGATGGCCTTTATTAACCAATTCCATGCTTTGGCTAAAATTCCCACTAACAAGTAAAATTATTTGGACTGATTACTCATGTTGTACTTTTTTACTTTTGAAGCAAAAACCTTCCCATGGCTATGGAAGAGGACCAGGAAAAAGAATCTTACTCTGAAACTCAAGCATTTATTCTGCTGGCATATCTAAATACAGCCATATGGTCCTAGAGGCCAGGGTGTTACAAAATCCACCTACTACAGGAAAGTCTTGGTTCCTGGGAGACCATATGTCTAATGATGTGTCCCGCCCTTTAATTTACACTGTGGTCTGTCAACAACTTGCTTTTAACTGGATTGAGGAACACAGAAGGCAGCACAGCTCCAGGGATTCTCAATGTAAATAGCAGGTACCCGCTGACAAATACTATCTTGGAGGAGAGACGAAATTCTGTGACTCAACCTCCACCCACCAAAACATCCCTCCGAACCCACATCAGTTTTAGAAGGAAACATTTAAAACCCTAGATTTCTTGGATAATTATATTTCTCCTATTATTCCCCAATCTCTTGGTTTTAGCTTTTATTTTTTTACATGAATTCATCCAACAGATATACATACAAAAGCACTTGGAGTCTCAAGGCCAGGATAGCAGTAGGAATGTGGAAGAACATTCAGACTTAGAATACTGGGGGCAGGTAGAGAGCTCAGTCTATAAAGGGCTTGGCAAACAAGCATAAGGACCCAAGTTTGGATACAGAGCAACCACATAAAAAGTGAAACATGATGGCATACACCTGTAATCGCAGCAGTAGGCAGATAGAGAGGAGGAGTCCTGGGGCTTACTTGCTATCCAGAGTAGCCAAATTAGTGAGTGACAGGTGCAGTGAGAGATCCTATCTCAAAAAATAAGGTCGACAAATGGCTCATCAGTTAGGAGCAGTTGCTGCTCTTGCAGAGAACATGCATACATGCAAATAAAAATCATCTTTTAAAAAATAAGGTTGCAAACAATCAAGGAATAAGCACAGTGTCAAACTTGGCCTCCATGTGTACATATATACATGCTTATGTGCACACATACTACATATATACAATATACACAGAGAGACAGAAAGAGAGAGAGGGAGGGGAGGTTTGTAGCACAGGATTCTCACATATCATGGAGGAAAGACAATAGCATGGTATAAATAAAGATGGAACACTGTCTTTGGTGTTGTACTTTATGAGACAGAAAGCACATTCAAGTATCAGTTACTTCCTTACTCAGAAGAGCAGTCTGCTCAGAGAGTACAGTGGCCCAGCCTGACTTCCCCAAAGACAAACAAGCACTCAGTTTCACTGTATTAGGAAAGAGTTTCTGTTCTGCCAGCTCATTCTTCAAGAGCATAGTAAATTATCTACAAGGAAACTGGAGAATATGTGCTAGATATGTATGATGGACTAATATTTTCCAAAGATGGCCAACTTCTCCATCAAGAGATGGAATCTCTCCTCCCCATGGCCTTTTGCTTTCAAAAGGAGAAAGACAGAATGTAATGATATAGAAGGAGAAAGAGGAATCAAGGAAAGTGGAGTATTATGGGGTAGACAGGATATAGGGGAAACATGAGGACTCATGACCTTCTGAAAGGTCATGTGAGAAACTACTTCAGAAGCGTCCAAAAATATTAACATCTGCATGTATTAAAAGAGTTTAAATAGAGTGGCCCTCTAATTGACAACAGTGCCCCTACTAGACACTACAGGCTAACAAGTAAAAAGGCCAGAGTAGGGGAAGGGTTATCTCTGTTAGAGGTATTGGCCACTTACATTCCATAGACAACCAAATATATCAGGCTATGGTCATTGCTCTGGGTTACTCTCTGTAAATTGACAGTGAGAATCCTATTGTTAATAATACCATATACTTAAGTCATAGAACACACACACACACACAAAAATCAAGCTGTACTGACAAGGAATCTTATTAAAACTGTCTAGTTTTCATATTGTGGAAAGGTGCTATGCACATGCTATTGGAGAAGAAAAGGAATCTTCTATCTTATTCAACTGTGAACTCTTCAAAATATAATAATGACCTGTCTGGCAAGATATGCCTACTAGTGTAATAATGGCAGGAATGCTTTAGAAGTAACCAACTTCCTTATTGATTTAAAGGCTATTCTATAAGATGGAATTTAAACCTGATAGAGGCATCAGGGCAAAGATCCTATGGCTAGACTCATCATGGCCTAGGGGAGATCCTACCACTATGATGCTAAAGGGATTAGTTGTATTAATCCAACTCCTAAGAACTTCTTGCTATACCTATAGATCAGCACATCTCTCACAGCTCGTCAGGGATGCTTCTTTTTTGCAGATGGTGGTTAACCCAGAGATCCAGTTGACCAAGGTGCAGAGAGTAAGTGGGATATCTTTATCACACACACTCTCCTCCAGAGATTCAGAGAGCTCTGTGAAAGAGGGGGCAGAGACACTGTAAGAGCCAAAGGCAGTGAATTATGACAATAAATCAGTTACTTTGAGACACAATTGGACAGTTGTATTATGAAATCACAGTGGTTGTAATTACAAGACTTGAGTAAACTCAAACTAGACAAAATCCCAAAGTGGAAGGTGGAGCTGGGCACAAGGTCCTATGCCTAGCTAAGAAACTATTGGTATTAGTGGCCAGGATGGTCCAACATGCTCCAGTGGATGACAGCACATTGAAAGTATATAAGCAGCATTCCTGGGCATCAGTGGGGTTTTTCAGAGAGAAGTGAGGACACAAAGTTGGGTGGGTGTGAAATGGAAAGAGACGTGAGAGAGGAAAGATGGTGGCAATGTATGAAATTCTTAAAGAATTAGCAAAGTTATTTTAGGGAGAGTTGGACACTGCTTCTGAATGTGAGCTAGGTTTTGTTACATCAACTAACAGAATGTGGCAGACAAGACATCTGAAAGTATTTGTTCAGGTATGGAACAGCATATAAGCATGTAACACAGAAAAGAGATAGCTCCAACAATGTATACCATAGCTACATCTATACCTATAAGGGCAACTGAACAGGACAGCTGAACCAACAAACATTAAGGGTCCTGCTGTTTTAAGAGATATTAATAAGTGAAAAAACAGCCCCGATTTTTTTTTAGTTTAGAAAATTCCTTAAAAGCAGGCTGTAGATCTTGACATATTTGAGCTCTTGGCTCAGGGACACACACACACACACACACACACACACACACACCAAAATCTCCCAAGTGGTAAAGTACAGTTGTATGGGTTCACAACACTACATTCAGCCCCTGTGGCTTCAAACACATCTGACCAATGATTTATATCAGGTTGGGTTGATTGTGTAAATGAAAGTCTGTTTATTCATTTATTTGAGGTAGCGTCTCACCTTGTAAGCTAGGCTGAACTCAAATTCACAATCCTTCAACATCAACCTCCATTGTGTGGTGATTACAGGTGTGTGCCACCAGGTCTGGCTTAGAAAAGTGAATTATTCAGTGAGAATTTAGTTTGTAGGTGGTGTGGCATTAAATTCTTCCCAACAATATATAAGTCTGTTTTGCCTCTAAATAACGCTACAAGATAGTTCCTATTGCCATTCCTATTTTGAACAGGTAACCGCAAACATTAAGTATGGTTGACAAACTTCCAGGAATTAGGGAGTGGTGGGGACATGGAGACACAGTCTGGTTCCATGGCTCTGTGCAGTATGCAACTCTCAATATAAGGGATCAAAAGAAATGTCATAAAACTACCTTAGCTTTGCTTTTTATAAAGCCTTATCAACAGTCCATTAGAAAATGACCGTGACAATCTTCCAGAACTATGAGCAAGCAAATACAGCAAGATTCCAGTGTTAATAGGGAAAAGGGAAGGATCCAAGCACTAAAAGATTACACAGCTTCTCTCTATCAACATAAATCATTCCTCCAATGGCTAGAGGAAATGCACATACCAGGAAAAGAAAACATAGCTGTCATTGGGTGATTGGTACTGTTTGCAGGAAATAAGTGTGTCAGCAGGAATGTCTTTCCAGGATATCACCTTGGCTCTTCCTCTTCGGGATCCCTGTTGTAACTGTGTAACTGCATGCATGTGTTTCAGAACCTCTTTCCCAGGCATCTTTCACTATAAATTAATTTAGATCTGCCTAGAAAAGTATTACCACCAAGCAATCAGAAGAAGCAAGAATTAAAGCCTAGCCCCCTTCCCCAGAGTCTGTCTCACTCTAAAGTGAGGTTAGTTAGTACTACTTCTTGGTTTTAAACGTGAGAACACACACACACACTACCAAGGCCATACTACAGTTAGTTTAGGAGAGTTGTCAGGGAGGTACAGGAGCAGAGAAGCAGGAGAGGAGGAAGGCAGACCGCAATGTGTCTCTTTTTAAGAGAGGGGTGGACGCCGTTTTGCGCAGCCACGCCCGGGGTGTGCCTCCGAACAAGGTTCGGAGCCATATTGGCTTCACCACATGGAGTGTCAGGAATTCATACGCTACTCACACTCTTGCCACTTGAAACAGGGTGTTCCCAGCATCTTCATTTCCCTCCCACCCCTCCCTTCCTCTGACAGCCCTGGGAGTTCGGACTACTTTGAAGTGTGAGGGCTGAGTGGGAGTAGTTAACCAAAATCCTCCATCCCAAACGGCTCCAAGCTGCTGCAGATTCCCCACTGCCGCCCTCCACACAGGCTCTGTGTGCAGAAATCCATTTCTCGTTTACTCTCATCCTCAGAAGGAGCACAAGACGGTTAGATGAAACTGCCCCTTGATGAAGGTGAGTGAATATGCAAATGCTCCCAGAGTATCTTCAGAGTCTGCAGGGGAAAACCAAATTTGCTATGAAGAATCTCACCGAACTGCCCAAAGCCTGTAATTCCATCCATTCATGTCTATTTGAATAGCATACCAAAGATTACAGAGTATCAGTTACTCAAAGCCATTCTATCAGCCTCATTTCAGACAGGTCAACAAACTCAGATGTTGAAGATCTCTGTGTCTGTGTCTGAGGATGAACAGCTCCTGACATGAGTGCTGATAGCTCTGGAACCTTCTTTTTCACAACAGAATTTACTAGCAAGTCGATAAGATCTTCAAGGTCTGGATTATAGACACAATCACTGCACTAAAAGATTACGTTCTTCTAGCTGGAAGGATCTGGCAGCTATTCAGTCAGGACTCTACATCAGGCTACTCACATTTTTCCCATTGCAGATCTCTTTTTACCTGAGAAGTCATTACATAACTCTTTGTACATTGTTATACAAATAGGCATATGAGTCAAACAATTACTGGTTATAAACCATAAACTTATTTTACAACAATTCTTTGTTATACATACAATTTGACCTTTTAAAGTGAACACTTTAAATCTGCACACTCACGAGATGGCGGTGTCTATTTTTACATGAAGAATATTCTTTTTGTTGAATATTTGACACTTTAAGACGGACTATCTTCATCATTTTCAGAGCTGATTACTATTTGATTTTACAGTCAATAGTGACACTGCCACCCCATGTAAATACCTAGCACAAAATGGCAGAAGTATGGTTAGGATGCCATCGCCAGCATTTTGAGAACTTCTACCTTAACTCCAAGCCACGATTCATTAATGACTGTGTTATGGAACTCAACTCAGCAATTCAAACAGGAATCTTTAAAATCAGGCATTTGCATTCCAAAGATATAGTAATTTGACACACTGAAGAACTATGGTAGGAAAACATTGAAAGTCTTTTCAATAATTAAATCATTCTGTTTCTATGAGAGCAGAAAATTATTGTAAGGTTTCCTTTAACCAGAGGAAAAAACATCAAAATTCCCAACATGCCAGGTTTAAATCTGAACTGGAGTGTCTGGGCAGCCTTTTTATTTGTGTTACATAGACTGGCTGCATACACTGAGCAAAGGGTGCATATTGCGTGTTCAAAGCAAGGATTTCAGTGAAGTCACGTATTGCCACCAAGCGAGAATTTGCAGACACTTCTTAGATTCATTACACATTTAATCTTAAATTAGGTTTTCATAATGGTGCTTCAGAAACATATAGGTGCCGGAATTTTTTTCCACATGGAATTCTGCAGTTCCATAACTCCTTATGTTATTGCAAGCCACAGCTAAGGATGACATTCTCTATGTCACAGCTCATCCAGCCATGAGTAGAAGTCTCTGCTAGCCTACTGCACTTCCCATTTCTCCCCACAATGCACAAGGGCACGGCTAAGCTCACTTGTGGTGAGGTGGTCTAATGATGCCCACTGTCAGCCTTGGTATATAGGTTCCTGACCAAGGTCTCACTGATGCTAACGTCCCTCTTGACCAGAACTTTGCCAGTTTTCCATTGTCTCAGCATTTGTGTGACTTTTCTTCACTACCTGCCTCCTCTAGTTTCATAGGCTTTGCCTTGAAAGTGTCAGAGCCTGAGTGACCTGGGCTCCTCATGTCCCCAAGCCTGGTTCAGCAAAGCTATGCCAGACTTCCATGGGAGCCTCTCAGCTCTGCACACTTATCAGGACTGAATTAATGGAGCTCATTCATAGCATGGATATCACAAGTGTGGGAAACACTGCCAGGAGTGAATACATAAAGACTCCCCAGTTCTTTAATCTCAACACTTGGGAGGCAGAAGCCAGTGGACCTCAGTGAGTTCCAGGACACCTTGGTCTACAAAACAAGTTCCAGGACAGCCAGAGCTACATAAAGGAAACCCTGTCTTAGAAAAAAAAAAAAAACCATTCCAGTTCTTTCCTCATTTTCATCCATGGGATTTTCACTCCCTGGGGAGGCGCAGGGTTAGTCACTCCAGTTCACTCCATTTCAAAGGTAGTTTGGTGAGGATGGAAAGACAAATAAGATAGCATCTTGGTACGCTTGCATCTCCACATGGGAGGTCCAGGAGGAGCCTTAGAATTGTTTTGAACTCTCCCGTCTGCCTCTGGTAAGCCAGGCAGGATTAAAAAATGGATCTGCCCCATATTCCATCCCTTCTTTCCAATCAGAACAGAATAGAGAAGGGCTCTCTGCTCTTTGTATTTCCTCCCTGGCACTGCAGTGTTGGCATCTTATTACCTCCAGTTAAGCCCCTCTTTTGTTGCTATAAATGAATTACTCTGGCACAAACGCTCAGTTTTGCCAAGATTTACTTCTCGGGCTTTGGGGATAGAATTGGCTTTGGATTACTGCTTAGGCATCTGTCTTCATTGTAGCCTCATGCATAAGAGGAATGCATCATTGTGGGCCTGACATTATCTCTTTTCTTGTGTCTATTTTGTGAACTATTCACATATATTTTTTAATCCTTCCATATTACACAGTGTAACTGGCAACTCTGGAAACAAAAGCTTACTAGAAACCCATTGGGCATTTCTCTCATTTCCACCCTCTTTCTAGGGGTATCAGCAGGCTGGTAGCCAGGAAGACTCTTAAATAAGCAACACACAAATAGTCAGGTCAAGTAACACATTTTCCACTGATGAAATACCCAGCACAGGGCAAGTTTATGCAGAATAGAGACCTTTTTAGCTTATAGATTTAGATGCTAAAAGTCCAAGATTTGGTCAATCCTTTGTGTTCATGACAGATCACAACAGAATACAGCTCTAAACCATGACACATATCTGGGTTTGGCTTTTATAACAACTTGTCTTTATGGAAGAACTCACTTCAGGCAATTTAGTATATCCTTCTGGGGAAAGTGTCCTCAGTGACCTAAGGAGAGATCTTACTCCACACCTGTTGAAGGATCCATCTCACTTTCCTAGTATAACACACTGTTTGGCTTCTGTAGTTGTAATAAAGCATTGTGACCAAAATAGCTTGTAGAGAAAAAGATTTCTTTTATCTTACAGTTCCAGGCAACATTTCATCACTGAGGGAAGTTGGAGAAGAGACTCAAGACAGCATCCTGGAGGCAGAAATGAGAGAAGAGACCGCAATGGAATGCTACTTCCTGCCTGGACCCCTATAGCTTATTCAGCTACCTTTCTTTTAAAGACCCAGTCCTCTTGCCTAATGATGGTACTGCCCATAGTAAGGCTGGGTCCTTCTACATCAAATAAGACATCCCACAGCCCATCTGATGTAGGCAATTCTTCAACTGAAGTTCCCTCTCCACAGATGTCTTTAGTTTGTATTGAGTCAATAATAAAAATTAACTAGCCGAGGACCAAATTTCCTTTGAGTCTGAGGGAAAATTGTATTTCACAGAGAATCCCAGTGACTTTTAAACATATAGATTACAAAGTAAAGTATGGAATTTGGGAGGATAAAGTTGCAGCCTGCAGTTCACTGGTGATCATTACAATAAAGATAAGTAAATGATTGGGTCAGTGGTCAGAAAGAAAAAGGTAATGAATAATAGACAATGGAGAAATCCAGTTTACAAGGACTCAGAGTGAGGTTTTCATGGAATGATTACAATCTGTAATGTGACTGTTCCTCTCCAAAACTCTTCTGATTACAAGCAACAGAATTCTGCTCAAAGTTACTCAAGTAAAAAATAGGGACTGAAGGTCAATAGTGGTGAGAGCCTCTTCACAGAGTCAGAGAAGAAGGAAGCTGCTCCAGATAGCACATGCACCAGAGCATGTAGGACAGAGACCCCATGATGTCTCCATGTGTCTTCCATTATTTCTGTCTGAGTCTGCTCTGTCTCTCTTTGTCTATTTACTGTACACACACTCCAACAGTAACAAATTCAATCCACACAACATGACTTGTCTACCTATTTTAGTGCCCATTTTCAACATTACCTTGCCAGGCAAATCTGTGGATGCTTGACTTCAAGTCAAGGAGGAGTCTTAGGAGTTACTTATGCAAGCCTAACCACCACTCAGAGACAGAGGCAGGCAGAGCTCTATAAGTCTAAGGTCAGCCTAATGTACTAGTGAGTTCCAGCCCAGCCAAGACATCACAATAAACACCAACAAAGGAGGAGGAGGAAGGGTAAAGGAAAAGGAGGAGAAGAAAGAAGAGGAGGAGAAGAAGAACAAGAAAACTGGAAGTTCCAGGAGTAAAAGAAACAATAAAACATACGAGTACTCTTCGAACATATTGGTGCTAGAAACATTGTTTTATTTATTGTGTACTTGCTCCTAGTTGAGGGACTAGAACATAGTAGCCATTATTTATCTGATGAGTGATTAAATAACACATGGATAAAACTACTCCTGCAAGATACTGTCGCATATACACACATAGCTATAATCAGAGAGAAATAAAATAATAAGTGCTGACAAGAATATAAAAAAAAAATCTAGAACTCTCATACATTTCTAATAAGAATGTAAAAATGGCCTATTTCATTTGAAAAATAGTTCAGAATATTTTTAAATGTTACACTTTTAATCCCAGCACTGGGGAAGCAGGGGCTGGAGGATCACTGTGAGTTGGAGGCAAGCCTGGCCTACATGGTGAGTTCCAAGACAGCCAAAGCTACATAGAGACCCTGTCTAAAACAAATAAAATAAAATAAAATAAAATAAAATAGGAAGTTACCATGTAACTAACACAACAAAATCTCTCTTCAGTGTCTAACTAAGAGAACTGAATATATGTCTACATAATGGTTTGTACCCAAATGCCCATAACAACATCTTCCAACCCAATCATTTATCAACTTGTGTGAATAGATAAGCAAAATGACATCAATTCACACAATGGATTATAATAAAAACAAACTAGAGATAAATGCAACAATGTGGGTGAACCTTGAGTACACAAAATAATGTTGAATACAGCTGAATAGTAGACTCCATGCTACAGTTTCATTTCTATAGAATGTTCCCTAACAGTAACTCAACAGAAATACATGGTGGGTATAAAAAACAGAACATCAGTACAAACAAGCATGCAGGGACACTGCAGGAAATATCCCAGAGTTAGTTTGCTGTGGTGTTTGCACAACTGTCAAGATACTAAAGGATCACTAAATTATACACTCAAAATTAGTGTATTTGATGGTTTGCCACTATACTCAGTATACTATCTTAAAAAATCTATGAGACCAAAGTGGCCATGTTCCAAATCCTCAATTGCCTTCCTCTGCTTCAAAACACATTTACACCCAGAATATTGTTTCACATCCACCATTCAAGCCAGCACTGAGAAAATGACTCTAGCAGAACCAGAGCCTATTTATTCTGGGCTTTAAAGAACAGCTCAGTTTCATGCAGATAACATCACCAGTGACAGCTGAGACAATATCAAGAACATCGCCTGTTCTTCTTCTTCCTGCCCTGCATTACTAGAAAAGGCGTTCCCACAATATGGACCAGCTTACTTATCTAGAGAGGAAACGCATGCTGTTATGATATGGCCCATTTGCTTGCCTGAGAAAATAGAGCCAGCCAGTCACTTAGGCATCCAGAAAACTAGTGTTGTAATGTAAAATCTAACCTCACTATATACAAAGTACTTAATGTTACATCCTTCCCCAGACATGCCATGTTGTTTCCATAACCTTACATAAATAATCTTCCCATGTGGAAGGAAAAAAGCATAGGGAAGACATGAAGTTATAATCACAAGGCAAAATACTTTTCAGTACTGTGGTGGTCTGAATGAAAATGGCCCCAATAGGGGGCTGGAGAGATGGTTCAGCGGTTAAGAGCACCTTCTGCTCTTCCAGAGGACCCGGGTTCCATTCCCAGCACCCACATGGCAGCTAACAACTGTCTGTAGTTCCAGTTCCAGGCAAACACCAAGGCAAATAAATAAATAAATAAAGTTTGTTTGTTTGTTAAAAAAAAAAAAAAAGAAAATGGCCCCAATAGGCTTATATATTTGAATACTTGGTCCCCAGCTAGTGGAAGTATTCAGGAAGAATTAGGACGTGTAGCCTTGTTGGAGGAAGTGTGTCATTGGGGTGGGCTTCGAGGTTTCAAAATATTTCCATCATTCTGATTTAGCTCTCTCCCTGCCTCGTGCTTGAGGATCAAGATGTGTGCTCCAAGTTACTGCTCCAGCACGGTGCCTGCCTGCTGCCATGCTCTCTGCCATGAGGTCATAAACTCTCACCCTCTGAACTTGTAAGCCCCAAATAAACTCTTCTGTAAGCAGCTGTGGTCATGATGTTTTATCACAGCAACAGAAAAGTAATTAAGACAAGTCACTAGATGTCTAGATGGAAAGGGAAAGACCGTGGTGAGGAAATGTTTTTGTTTTTGTTTTTTTGTTTTTATTTTTGTTTTTTTTTTTAAATAACAACTGCAGGACCTGCAATGGGTCTGTGGGAGAAAAGTCCTGTAAGCCTGACAGCCTGAGAGTGGATCCTGGGAGCCCATGCGATTGCACATGTCTGTAACTACAGCCCTCGTACTCTAAGATGGGAGGCACAGACAGGACCATCATGCAGGAATGCACAGGCCAGCCAGCCTGAAGCACACAGTGAAGTCAGTGCACAGCAGAGGAGACCTTGCCTCAAACAAGGTGGAGGATAAAAACAGACTCCCAAAAGCTGTCTTCCAATGCCACATACATGTCATGAAGCGGGTCTCCACACTCACAGTTACACTATACACCACACACACACAACAATATGGTTCTATCTCCATATCTTATAGAAAAATCTTTATTTCAATAAAAAAATTTACCTGTGCATATTTATAACATCATTACTCCAATCTCTTCCACTCAAATGGAACTTGAAGCTACCTATGATTTGAAATAGGGGATCATCTGAGTCTTTTACCTTTCTACTTATTTCCAGGAAGTCTTTTGCTGAAATAATTTGTCTTATTTAAGCTTTTATTTAATTTCCTAGATGGTTCATAAATTATATGCAAGTATAAGTTAAGGATAACTCACTTATTTTTAAATAGCCTGTGAGTTCTGGAGACAGCCTACTTACCTTAAAAAGTAAACATTTTAATGCACATATGTGTAGATTTTTGCACACATCATTTTTGAGCCAAAAAATATTTGCTGAGAAGTCCTTGTTCTGTAAGTGCAGTCAGAGGAGGAGCACAATGCACAAGCATTACTGGTGACCAAGTGACTTCAGTACAGTATGGCAAGAGTTATCATCAATTTTGTAAAAAGAACAAATAAGTGCAAAAGAGAGTGAAAAGCCACAAAAAAATATCAACAGTATGCTGTGAAAATGCACAGCAAAAGATGAGCTAAGAATTCTTTAATGGGAAATCGAATGATAAAATGTTTGTTAATTAACCAGAGCACCTTATACATATTGATTATAACTTACGAAAATACTAAACTTGTGCATCATAAATGAAGCAGAACAAATTCCTTAAGGCATGATGGATGAAAAATAATGCATTGAGCTTATTAAAAGTTCACTGCGGAAATAAAAGAATTCTTATGGCAACTTGTTCTTGCATTCTGTTTATCATATGATTATATGAAATAGAACTTGAAGCATATTTTTTAGAAGCTGAAATACTGATCCCACTATGCTGGTAGGGAAAAATGGAATGGGACAGCAAGATGCCTCTACCAATAAAGCGCTGTGATGGTCTGAGTTTGAATTGGAAACATAACAAAGGGAGAAGACAAATTTCTGCAAGCATCCTCCCTGATTTCCTCATATACACCATGGCACATGTGCAACCATGCATTTACAGGCTCATACACATATGAACCCATGTATGCTCACTTACATTGGCACACTAAGTAAAGAGAAGAAAAATAACTAGCCCAAAATACGGTAGAACTCACTGTCTTTGACAATAATAGGATTTTGTCAATTAAAATAACTTGATACTGGCATGAGGATTTATAAACAAAATCAAGTCTGAACTTGAGGAGTCCGTATTTCAGAGAATATTTGTGAAGCTGGGAATGTAGCTCAGTGCTACAGCCCTTGCGTAGCATTTATGAGGCCATGAGTTCAATTCTTATTTTCACAGAGAAGAAAAAAAAAAGGTGAGACATTATCTGTTTTAAGCTTGTTTACAAGGTATTTATTTTTACCATGGTTCATTTGGAAAATATCTAAGCTTAAGTCTTAAGCCTTAAAATGAAAAAGCCAGGAAAATCATATATTTTTTTGAAAACTGAAATCTAAAAAAAAAAAGATTTTAAGTCAGGTGGGAATAGAGAAATAATTATTCACGAGTGTGTGTATTGTGAAATCACACCACTTTTGATTAATGAGAAGGCAGTCTAAATTAGCAAAATATGAACATGAAAATAATTTAAAAGAAAACAACTGCTGTTATTTTTCTAGGTCATGCCCTTGAAGTGGAAAAAAAAAATTACGAATTGCTGAACCTGATATTATGGCTGGTTTTAATTGGCATACAAGACTGGTTCACAAATTTGCATTAATTGGCTTTCACGCCTAGACTAATCACCAGGTTGTTCCCATTGCTTTCTCCATACCCACTCACATACAGAATGCTGGGGCAGGCAGGCACCCCCAAAACTAGACAACTTCAGAAATCTGGCTTCCTTGGGTAATCAATGAAAGTATTGACTTGCCTGCCCAATTAGAGTCAAATTATTCTCAAAAGGTCACAGATACCTCCATCAGCACAAAAACCAGACTTCACCAGCAGTCATTATTAAGGGGCATCTGCTGCTCTAAATTATCACCCAGTGACTCACGTGAGCTGTAAGGGAGTACTCCAAGTATTTTCCGTTGCTCTTAAAACAAAAAGCTGTCCCTAACAAGCTTGTGTGTTTGAATAGCTGGCCCCCGACTGGCTGTAGGCAAGTTTGGGAAGGTGGGGAACAGCTGGAACAAGATGGATAGATTTCACAGAACAGTCTTTAAGAAATAGACTTCAACCCTACTTCCAGCTTGAGCAATATTTCCAGTGGTGAAGTCATCCAAAAGTGAAGAGCCAGCCACAAGCTCCAGCTGTGAAAACCTTGCCCTCTCTGTCAAAATGGGCTTTATCCCATGAACTATGACTTAACAAAATGTTTTCTGTTTTTAAGTTACTTGTATCTGGTATTATATCACAGCAACAATAAAAGTAACAAATATTCAGAGCTTTGGTAACACCTCTGATCCTAATTTACCACTCATCCTCTGTATCCTTTATTGAAATGAAAAACCTACACACACACATACACACACACACACACGCACGCACGCACGCACGCACATGCTAATAAGGAGTAAACCAGGGTGTTGCATATGCTAGACAATTGCTTTACCACCGGGCTGTGCTTTTGGCCTCTTTCTACTTTGAGGCAAGATCTCAAGCAGATCTCAAGCTTTCTGTCCTCCTGCCTCAGCCTCCTGAGACCTGGGATTATAGGTTTGTGTCACTAGACCAAGTTCCTTATGCTCCTCTGGATAGCTTTCATGGGAAGAGTCACAGCATGGCAGTTTCTAAGCAGGTCTGCTGATGTTTGCCTGGTGGCATCTATCACCACTTCTTTTTGAAACTAGGATCAAGATTTTACTTTAAAGGACTTTCTGTTCTTTCCCTACCATCCAGACACACTGTGGTGAGTGAGAAGCACACAGGCATAGTTAGTATACCAAAAGTTAGGTTTTATTATGATAGGGGTCAACACATAAGGTTCATACTCTGAATTCCTAACGACTGTCCTAAGCCTATCTCCTCAAGGCTGCTCACGGATCTTAGCTGAATGTCAGGCCCAGAGTCACGATTCTGGGGGAGATTGTCCAACTACAGGGATGATCAAGGTGTCATTCTTGGTCTCTGCTTACATACTGTCCAGTGGGTGTCATGGGCATCTAGGACTGTGTCTAGTTCTCTTGAGGGAGTGATGTCACTGAGTTCTGGATATCAATACCAGTTGTAGTGGGGATCCTGACTAAGCTGTTCTACATGTCTAAAAGGCAATTTTTTAATATTTTTATTACACTTACACACATACACACGGGTAGGCAGGCATGCATGCACATGCTCACATGTGTTCTCATAGGACATGAAGATTAAGTCTATAATCACCTAGTTTGGGCTTTTTAAACTCATCTACCTTCCTGAACTATAGCCATTGGCCAGAAAGGACCAGGTGAATCCGTCAGGGCTAGTCCTGGATTTTCTGGAACTACTGGGAAGGAAAGCTTCCTTTGGTCTGTTACAAAGACAACAGACAGTTAATCTTGATTGTCAACTTGACTATATTAAGTGTTGTGCACTGACAAGGCCCCAAAAAAGATCATCAGAAACTCTAACTCTCCGAAATGCAAAAGAAAGGTTTATTGAAAATTATTACGAGTCACATGACAAGAATCCCTATCTGGCACACAGGCGGCATGACAGTGGCCAGAGGAGGTGCTGCCCCATTGGGAGCTGGGTTTTTAAGGGTGAAAACCACGAGGCAGGGTTATTTGGGGTCAAGGAGGCAGGTGTGCTATAAATTAGCTCATGTTCTAGGACTTTTTACAATTTAGCATTCCTGGACCCCACCTGGGTGGTGTGGCCAGTGGTTTTTACTGCCTTAGGGGTGGATCATCCAGGTGTCCTTAGATAGCGCTTAACTCATTCTTTCTTGGAACTGGGCAAGCCTCTGCCAGGAATGTGAAACTGAACTCTATTTTATCTCTGTGGCTACTAGAATACAAAATGGGGTTTCTGGAGCTAAGCTTACTCTCTTCATTAAGAACCACCTAGGAGACAGGGAAGCATACTTCCAGGGTGTTGTTGATGAAGGTGCTTCCATAGAGGATTGTTCAAGGGGATTTGTCAGGAGCACTATTCTATAGAGTGGGGACTAGATGGAAAATCTACTAACCTGAGACACACACACACCTCTTTCTCCTATTTTCCTCCTCTGCTTCTACATTCCCTTCCAATTATGATGACCTATATAACCTCTAAAGCTATGAGCCCAAAAACCCTTAAAATTGTTTCTCCTTTAAATTGTGTTTGGTCACAGAAATGGAAAGTGCAATATGAAGCTGGAGAAAGAGCCTCTGAAGCTGAGAAAGTAGAAAGCAAACCATAGACATGGAGAGGCAGAATCATGCCGGCACTAGGTCACCTGCACTCAGCCATACCTGACACCTACCCAGGATGTTTGTAATCTTTCCCTCCTGCTATTGGGGGTTGGCATCTGACCTTACAGCTAGAAACAGTAGGCATACTCCATTTCACTTGACTTCCGTGTTATTCCAGGAAACAAAGGGCTAAAATTCTCTGCATTTCACGCATCAGAAGTCTGAGGTTATCCAGGTGTAGTGATTTATGCCTCTCCCAGCTTCTGAAACAGACAGCTCAGATGAGCTCAGGCATTTAGGACAGACTGGGCAATTTCTGACCTTGATTCAGAAATAAGTAAATAAATATATTTTTTTAAAAAAAAAGCTTGAGTTTTGCAGAAGTCCGTGCTCCTGACGTTGCAGCTACTTTCCCTAGGTCCCGGTTCTCTTTGCAGCCACAATCTACTATAGCTACCACTTCATTGCCTGATCATTGTTTTATAGCTTAGTTTTTACTAGAAGGGAAAAAACAAAAACAAGCGTACTTGGCTGCCTAATGAAAGAAACTAGAAGGAAACTACTGGGGAGCAGAGGGAGGTGAAAAAAAATGAGACCACTAACCTTGACTTAGGCTGAGGAGACCCAGCACCCCTCCCCCACGGAAGAGATAGTCCCGCCCCTCACCAACGTGAAGGAGAGGCAGGAGAGTTAGCTCCGCCCGGCTCACACCCGCTGATGGCTTCTGTGGCAAAAAATGTCAGAAAAATACTCATCCTCTTGTGGGGAGACGGTTGGCCACTAAGAATTTGGCCATACTTCAGTAAATATATGGACAACACAAAATGAAGTTTTCTTTTTTCAGGGAAGGACCTGGGAAGACTGGGAGGGTTTTTTTTTTGGTTTGGTTTGGTTTGGTTTTTGCAGGGGTGGAGGGGGCACTGAGAAAGGTGCAGACATGGGAAGACTGGGAGGTTAGCACAATCGGATACATGATGTGAGATTCCCAAATAATCAATTTTTTAAAAATCAAAAAGAAAAAAATAAGACAAATTTAACTAAAAGATTCTAGAGAAATCCTGAAAATTATCCTAAAGTGAAAAAAGCAAAGATTCCTAAACATGGGTTAAACATTTTTCTGAACTGTCCTTACTTATCTGATCCCTTGCTCATACTTCATAGATCACAAAAGGGTTAACTTCAGAGGATAAAAATTGTTCAGATCATTAATAAGCAAGTGTGGATGGGCATATTCTCCATATTGAAAACCCAAAGGCTGGGGCACTGACCCTAGGCAACTCTGTCTGTCTTCAGACTTCCTCCATGGAATCAATCTCCAAGAACAGCCTGTTAGATGTGAATGCAGACATGTCTCTCTTAATTAAATCATATTCCGTTTGCTTTCTAAGCTTCATCATATCACGATGCTGACTGTAAGGAGCACTAACCCCAAGTCTTCCATCACAGAGGGCTTGGATTGCAGTACAAGTCACAGTGTGTCATATAGCACTGGCCACTGAGTTATGACTGCAATGGGTATCAGCCAAGGTTAGTAGACATACCTCACCTACAGGTCACACTCATCCTTGGCAGGCCATTAAGCAGATGATGGGGAACAGAGGCTAAAGTAAACAGAGTCATAAAGTGTCTGCATGGCTGTGACAATGGGTGACTGCACAAAGCTCCCATCCCAGGTGACAGCTCAGTAGGCAAAGAGCTCTTTGAGAAGCTCCACAAATCACCTCTCTTATTTAGCATACATAAATATGTGCAGTCTTGATAACAATGTAACTCACTGAAGGCTTGCTGGAATTCAGTCACTTTGCTGAGGTCTCAGCCATCTCTATCACATGCTCATAGCCCAGCCCACAGAGTTGTAGCCACTTTTACCTGTCAATTCCTGGGCTAGAGAATAAACTCAGTAACCTGCCCAAGGTGATACATTCAAAAGGAGTGTGGCAGGGCTTTGGAATTTATGGACCCTTATCATTGGAAGCTAAACCCATCATGTTACTCCACCACTAGATATGTTATGGAACTTCCCTGTGGCCTCTAGGATATAGCTTCATTTAGCTGTATTCCCCCACCCCCATCCATATGTATGTATGTACCTCTATGTATGAAGGTTCATATGCATGGTGTGTGCACATATATTTGGAAGCCAAAGATCAACTACAGATCTCATTCATCAGATACCATCCACCTCCTTCTGTTCAGCCAGGGTCTCACACAGGCTTGAATCTGGTGAGCAAGGCCCATCCAGGGATCCACTTATCCCCATCTTCCCAGTGCTGGAAAGTCAAGCCACCAGGTCTGGCTTTTACATGGTACTGGGTATCATACTCAGGCTCTCACACTTGCAAGGCCAGGAATTTACTGGCTGAGTTCTCTCTCTAGCCTTCTTTTGATTTTTTTTTTAATGGTGACCAAGTACACATATCATAATTTACCATGTAACCATGTTTAAGGGTGCATTTCTGTGTCATTAAGTACTTATACACTGCTGTGAAGCTATTACTACCACTGACCTCTAGAACTAGTTCATCACCTCCAACAGAGGCTGTATGCATTTAATAACTCCCCATTCTATATTCCATTCTGTATATGCAGGACATTCTGTTTATTTATTCCACTGTTGATGGATGTTCTGCTTTTGTTTCTACCTTTCTGTTCTTGTAAATAAAGGCTCTACTATATAAATATGTAGGCCCCTGCTTTTAGTCATTTTGGTATAGACACTGGGGGAGTGGTGTTGTGCAATTATAGGTCATAGGTTTACTTTCTACACAAACCACTATTCTGTTCTCTGTGACAAATATACCCTTTAAGCTTACTCACAATCATGGGCAAAGTTTTTGATTTATTCATACCCATACCAACACTTGTTATATTCTGGAGTTCCTTTTAAAAGAGGCAGTTCTCCAGAATGACTATCCCAGTGGTAATAGAATTCTTATCCTGAACTTTATTTGCACTTATAAATTAAGCAAATAAAGATTTTGAGCAACTCTTGTGCATTTTTTTTAAGACTGTACCTGCTTTGAAGATAGGTCTGAGTACTTCACTATTTGTGAAATGAGTTGGTCAGAGGTTTTGCTCTGTGAAGTTGTAGAAGTTATTTAAATATTCCACAGACTAATTCACTATCAAAAACATGATTTGTCAATCAATATTTTCTGCAATTCTGTGAGTTTCCTTCTTACAAATTATTTCTTGATGCAGAATTTTTAATATTTAATATTCATATCTCCATACATATAATGTTTTGATTAAATCCACTCCAGTCACTCCTCCAATTTCTTTCCTCTCCTCCTCACTACTTTTTCATCCCAACTTTATGTGCTTTTTTAAAATCTAATACCCACTGAACCCATTTGGTTCTGCCTGTGAACACATGGTTGTGAGACCATCTACTGACTATGGCTGATCTCAGGAAGATAACTGACTATGTTAGTCACTATTCTATTACTGTGAAGAAATACCATGACCAAGGCAGCTCTTATAATCGAAAGCATTTAATTGGGGGCTTTCATGTAGCTTCAGAGGTTTAGCTTATTGCCATCATAGTCTGGAGCCTGGAGGCATTCGGGCAGCCACTGGAACAGCAGCTAAGAACACCTTTACAATCTGTAGGCAAGGAGAGAGACTGGAGTTAGCATAGATTTCTGAAACCTTGAAGATCATGCTCAGTGGCACACTTCTTCAAGCAAGGTCACGTGTCCTAGTCCTGTTAATCCTTTCAAATAGTGCCACTCCCTGGTGATTAAGCATTCAAATATGGGGACCATTTTTATTCAAACCATCATGTTCCACTCCCTGCCCCCCCCCACCGTTGGTTCACAGTCATAATGCAAAATGCATTCAGCACAACTTCAAAAGTCCCCAGAGTCTTTGACAATCTCAAAACTCCTTAAAAGTTCCAAGTCTCTTCTAAGACTTGAGGCAACCTCTTATCTATAACCACCTGTAAAAAGCAAAAGCAAAAAGCAAATCACATACTTACAACATACAATGGCACAGAGTATTCATTACCATTCCAAAAGGGGATCACAGTGAGCAAACATTGGACCAAAGCAAGACTGAAAACAGGAATAAATGCCAAATTCCATACCTCCATGTCTGATGCCATAGAGCACCTCAAACAGCTTTATTGACTACAGCCCACTTTTCTCTGTGACTTTCCATACACAGTCTGTAGCTTTGGTTGGCAGGTAACCCAAAACTCTGGCATCTGCAATATCTTGGAGTCTCCAACACAATCCAGGCTTAACCCTCAGAATATCACACAGTGTATCTTTGGGTTTACAAGCAGAAACACCCCTGACACATGCCTGACCTCAGTAGCTTTTTTTTTCCCCAAGGATGGAGATCCCACAACTTTTTTTCTTGTATTTTTGACATGAAAGCCAGAATATGTGGCCAAAGATGTCAAGTGCTGCTTGCTTGGGCTAGAACTTGGTCTGTACATTTGTACCAGCTTTCTGTTTTTGATGATTGTCCATTGTGTAAGCTTTTTTTTTTTTTTTTTTTTTTTTTTTTCTCAAGTTGGAAGCTTAGCTGGATAGGGTCTTGCCCTGAGGTTATCAATCCCTTCATTGATTTAGCATCTGGCTTTTGTTTAGACATTTTATCTCCTTGAGTGCTGAACTTGGCAACAACTTTACACTTCCTGATGCTCCTTTTCTCCTTAAAGTGTGTATTTTGCTTACTTAGCCTGCTCCTTTTTATTATAGATGTTCCTAAGACTGACCACTAATAACCAAGTGATACAGTCTATATTAGGCTGTCTCGATATTTCCTCTGCCAATTCCATTAATCCAAAAGTCATCCATTTAACTACAGGAAAAAATTTAGGACAAGGGCAAAAAGCAGTCACATTCTTTGCCAAAATAGAATAATAATAATGCTCTCTAGGCTACTTGCTACTATTCTTCTCTTCTGAATCTTCTTGAATTGACCCCCACGGTTCAAATCACCCTCAGCCCTGCCCTTTATGCTTCTACTCTAGGATAGCCCATTAGACATTGCTTAAAATTTCCAACCACTTTTCTTTTCCAAAGCCCCCAAATCTTCCACATTCAAAAAAAAAAGAGAAGAAAAGAAAAAAAAAAGAAAAATCAGCATAGACAGGCCTGTCCCAGCAATAACTCAATCCTTGGTACCAACTTCTACCATAGTCATTATTCTGTTGCTGTGAAGAGATACCATAACCATGGCAACTCTTATAAAGGAAAGCATTTAATTGACGGCTTGCTTACAGCTTCAGAAGTTTAGTCCATTACCATCATGGGAGGAGCATGGAGGCATTCAGGCAGGCACTGGAGCAGTGTCTGAGAGCTGCATCATGATCTGTAGACAAGGAAAGAGAGATTCTGAGTTTTTCGTGGGCTTTTGAAACCTCAACTACCACCCCCAGGAACATACTTTCTTTAATAAGGCCACACCTCTTAATCCTTTTAGTCCTTTCAAATAGTGCCATTCACTGTTAACTATGCATTAAAATGTATGAGCCTATGGGAACCTTTCTTATTCAAACCAACACAGTAGGTACCAACTGCCTAAGGTCAGGGTAAGATTTCATGAGCTTTTCCCCTATCCACACTGGTATTTTGATTGGCTTGGTCTTATACAGGTCTTATACATGAAGTCCTACCAGGAATGAGTTCATGTGTACTGTCACAATGTCACACCTGGCAAACATTGCTTTTCTACAGATGTCTGTCCTCTCTGGCTCTTAAGATCTTTTTGTCCCTGGTTGGGTTAGGGTTAGGGTTAGGGTTAGGGTTGAGGTTAGAGTTAAGGTTAAGTTTGGGGTTAGAGATAAGAAAGCTGAGAACTCCACGTCTCTTATTGTCTTCAAGTTGAATGTAGATCTCTGTATTAATTGTCATCTACTACCAAAAAAAAAAAAAAAAAAAACTTATCTGTGGCGGAATGTTCTCTGTATAATGTAAATAAAGGAGCTGTTTTGGCCCATGCACCATGCACGGCACCATAGAAGTGGGTGGAGAATCAGAGGCAGCCAGGTAGGAGAAGGAGGGTGGAGTTAAGCCAGTCTCCATCCGACCCCCAAGAAGAACAGACATGTAAGAGGTACCGGCCAGCCACAGGCTGAGCCACGTGGTGGGCAGATTAATAGAAAGGGGTTGAATTAAGATGAAAGAGCTAGCTAGTAATGTGCTTAAGATGTGGGCCAAACAGTGCAAAGGATTCATTTCTTTGGGGAACAAAAGCCGCAGGCGCGATCCAGGTTCCAAGCACTGCCGCGGGCTGCGCCAGGTCACAAACCTCCCGGACCCAAAACAGGACGGGAAAACCTACTACAACACTTATCTGATGAGGTTTTAGAAATGTTCTAATATATAAAGATATATAGATATATAAAGATAAGAATTTAGGGGCCAGTGTATTACTATGATCATTTAACAGAATAAAAGTACTAAGTTGTCCCCTAGAGGCTATGACTAGCTATGGGCTTTTGGCCCAGTCAACAAAACCAGATATGTGTATCATATGGAATAACCTTTAAGTCCAATCAGAAAGTGGCTGATTACCTCTGTAATATGTGTTCCAGTAGCACTCAAGATGTTCTATCTTGGAAAATAAAATTTGGTTAAGCACACAGGGTCTACAGCTGTGAAAGATATTGACAGCCTTTTCTCTTAATAGTGTGCATAGAATCCTCCAGCACCATGAAAGACAGCCAGAAATGCTGAAGATTGCAGCTTAGTACTTCTCCATGTATTGTGACTCCATTATGTGATATCTTCAGCAATAGAGTCTTACTCTAAAGTTCTAGAGGGCAGCAAACAGCAAAGCAATAGCTTGTAATGTGTGTGGAATCTATGGGATCCTACTGATCACCAAGTCAAAAAGAGATAACCTAAAGTTGTCACTGGACACTTTGAGAGCCTATGGTGTCTGGAGAATGAATTGCCCCCCCCACTCTGCTGCCCCATTATAAAATAATTCTGTCTAAACACCTTTATATGTGAGTTTTTAGGAAATTTCCATAGTAGTAGGTTTCTATATGGCATCTGGCTAATTATCCTGCCCCACACTCCGTCCTCTCTGCTGCCCTCCCTTCTTAACCCAACTTAACCCCTCTTGTGCCATTCATTATTCCACACTCCCTCTTCACACCACTGATTTCCTATTTTCTACTGATACTCTAATTTAAACATTAATCCCTCAAGATTTGAAGCTAGCCACCACATGTGAGAGAGATCATGTAGGATTTGTCTTTCTGGGTCTGAGTCATCTTGCTGAGAATGATTATTTCCAGTATCATATATTTAAAAGCAAATTTAATAAATTTGGTTTTCATTGAAGCTGTTTCTCCTGTATATATGAACCATAGTTTCATAATTTTATTCATCATCTGTGGATATCTAGACTGTTTACTTTTCCTGGCTTTTATGAAGAGGGCAGCAGTGAACATGGATGAGCAAGTATCTCTACAGTAAGACAGAGTTCTTTGGGAATATGCCCAGGACTGGTATAGTTGGATAACATGATAGATAAATTTCTAGCTTTTTGAGGGACGTAGAATACCGGTTTTCATACTAGCTGCCCTAGTTTACATTCCCAGCAACAGAGGATAAATTCCCCTCTTTCTCCATATCCGTAAAAGCATTTGTTGTCACCTTGTTTAATCTTAACCATTCTGACTCAAGTTAGTTTTAATTTTCCTTTCTAAAATGCTGAAGATGTTGAACATTTTCTCAAAAATATTTCTTGGTCATTTGTATTTTGTCTTTTGAAAACTCTCTTAGTTCTATGCCTCTTTTTTCTTAACTTTTTATTTTGCTTTGTTTTTGTTTATTGAGATGGAATTTCTCTGTGTAACAGCCCTGGCTGTTCTGGGACTCACTTTGTAGACAAGCTGGCTTTGAACTCATAGAGATATGTCTACCCCTGCCTCCCAAGTGCTGCAATTAAAGGCTTGTGCTACCACCACCCAGTCCACGCCCCAATTTTTAATTGTGCTATTTGTTTTCTTAGTGTTTAGCTTTTTTAGTTCTTTGTATATCCTAGACACTACTCCCTTTCAGGTGTATAATACTAAAGAATTATTTCCACTGTAGGCCATCTCTTCACAGCAGTGAGAATTTTCCTTGATGAACAGAGGTTTCTAGTTTCAAGGCTGTCTGTCAATTGTAGCTCTTACTGTCTGTGCTCTGGGATCTGTGACTGCAAGTGGAAGCATGTACCCTACTTCATTCTCTGTCACATTCAGAGCAACAGGTCTCATATTGAGCTTCTCTTTTTATTCTGTATATGTAATGTTTTAATTATAATTTATTGTGAGGAGTTTCCTTTCTGCTTATACATATTTGCTGTTCTGTATCTGAGTGAAAATATCTTAAATTTTAGAAATTATTTTTCTGTGAATTTATTAAAAATATTCATTACTATGGTGATCTCCTCCTCCTCCTCTTCCCTTCCTCTTCCTCCTCTTTCTCCTGCTCCTCACTAGCCCATAATCGGATGATTAGCTCATTATATAGTGTCCCAAGGCTCTTCCATGTTCTGCTCTTTGATTTCTGCTGTTGTCTTACTTCTCACTGATTTGCTGAGTTATCTAATTCCTCTGCTTTGTCTTCCACCCTGAATCTGTTTTCCACGTGATCCAGTCTGCTGATTAAGATTTCCAGTGAAGGGTTTTGGTTTTTATTGTTGTTGATGTTGGTTTGTTGGTTAGTTGATTTTTGGTTTTTGAAGACAGGGTTGTCTATGAACTAGCTTAGCTGTCCTGGAATTTATTCTATGGATCAGGCTGGCCTCAAATTCATAATGCTCCTGAGCACTGGGATTAAATGTATGTGCCACCAACCACCTGGTGACTGTAGAACTTTTATTTTTTTAAAAAATTTATTTTCTAGATCTATTTATTTCTATTTTATGTGCATTGGTGTTTGGCCTGCATGTTTGTCTGTGAAAGAGTGTCTAGACTTACAGATAGCTGTGAGCTGACATGTGGGTGCTTGGACTTGAACCCAGCTTCACTAGAAGAGCAACCAGTGCTCTTGACTGCTGAGCCATCTCTCCAGCTCCTCCATTAAAATTTTAATTTTGCTTCTTGAGTTTTATTTTATTTCCAGCATCATTTCAGTTTTTCTTCAGCAACTCTCTTTATTAAATTCAGTTTTCTTGGACTGACTTTCTTATTTCATCCAGCTCTTCATTTTCTCATCTTCAGGTTGTTTAAACACAGTTATAGTCATCCTTTTCTCTGGCAGGTCCTCCTCGTTGCTATTCAATACTGTGGGGTCAGTAATTGGAGATGGACAGGCTTAGGTTTTGTGTTATTTTTTTTTTCTACACTGGGACTTAAGATCTATTTGCTAAAAGTATTTTTCTTTTCTTTGTACTTGAATCTCCTTTCCTTTTCCTTTGGGAGAGGGTTATGCTATAAGAGGATTGAGACTTTACTTCCTGCTGCAGAACTTGTTCTGAGGGCCAGAGGCACTAACCTTATTCTTTTAGAGGCTGCTGCTTTCTGTACAGACAGATATTCTTGTTCACCGTCTTCTGCTATGGCTTTCCAGTTCTAGTCACTTGACTTTGAATAAATTCTGTTCAAGCAAAGGCTGAAGACAGGAGATGGTGGGGAGCTAGGTGTGTAGTCAGTCAGGAGGCCTATGGGATGTCTGCTGTGCACCGTGTTCAGGTAGCCAGGCTGGGGTTGCTGTTTCAGACATTTTCAGTTTAATTGTATTTTAATCATGTTCACAGCAAATGATAAAAAATATTGTACCAGAGGAACAGGGCCCTCTCATCAGAGAGTGAGGCGCATTTATGTATGTGTGTATGTATATATATACATATATATATATATATATATATATATATATCACAAGGCCCAGTTTTATTAAAGCCACACAGAGACACTGAGCAGGCTGGGTTCAGAGGCCATGGAAGTAATGACTCCCATTTAAAAAAAAAGAAAAGAAAAGAAAAAACAAAAGCCAGAGATCTGGGAAGCCTTCTAACAGTCATCTAAAGTAGGAATTATTGCCCAAAAAGAAAGACTTAGAGAGACCAGGTGTCAGTTCCAAAAGGGAGGAAGATCAAGACCATAGTAGGGTGAAGGTGAAGGTCAATGATCGCTGGTAAGATGGTGAGGTGTGCCTTGGACAAAACAGGCACTATCAGAGGCTACATTCTAGAGCCATCCTACCTATATACCAATGAAGGATCAGGAATGAGTCAATAAATATTTCTGTGTATCAGGAGTCCCATCTCCAAGAAGGGACAGCAAGACCAGTCCTTTCCATGTCCCTATTTACTTTAAGAGTAAGAGGGGTTACAGGCTGCCACAAACCTAGCCTAACTAGACTGCACTGCTGGGGAGGAAGAATGAGACATGGAGCAGAAGGGCAAACTCAACCATTTTAAATCTGACCCCTTATGAAAGACTTTAAAACAACGCTGTGGCCACCTGGAGAGATGTGGTGAGCAAACAGGCCTTTAGTAGCTAAAGAAGTGAAAATGAAATTGCTGTTTGTTAACAAGTGGCTGAAATTGGGGAGTCAAGTAGAGACAATGGAGAACTCTTTCAGGATCACTGGGAGAAGTGAAAGAGGAAGGAAAGAGGACCCCAAGAAACCTGTCTCTCCCACGACAATGGGTGGATGGCTGCAAATACAACTCCAAGTCAGAGTAGCATATGTTTTCCAGTGATTATCTTTAAAGGGCAGCATTGACATTATTCATATATTCTGATAATCATTCTTTCAAAGTATGCTACCATTGGAATGTTGTGCATATACTCATGTATGCACATATGAAACCAGAAGTCAATGTCAGATAGCCTGATCTATGACTTTATATACTTTTTTTTTTTTAAAGAGAGTGTCACTGAACCATATCCTCTATAATAAGAATCTTTTAGCCATTCTTCTAGGGACAATCTTTAAAAATTTCCCCCTGTAGCAGGTGCAGATAAAGTCTGCCTGAAACGTTCCCCACAGCTGATGCTGAGGGAATTTGCACGGCTACTCACCTCCACCTCCAACTGAGTGAACAGATAACGACTGGGGTCCTTGAAGGACAGACTCAGACCCCACCCAATGAGGTGACAAGAGGCACACAAGCCCGAGTGCCACAACTGACCAAGAGCCACCTAATTGTGAACCACTGAAGCCATGGGCAAATGTCAGTGGAAAAACTTACATAATAATACAAAGAACAACAAGATAACTCCAGAAGAAAGTGGCGATCTTACAAATACAAGACCTGAACTGAGCAATGAAGAGGAAACAGAAGGAAGCAACACCAAAAATTCCTTTTTGATGATCATCAAAGCTCTCAAAGAAGATATGAAAAATAGCCTTAAAGAAATAGAAGAAAACACAAACAAAAAATTGGAAGAGATGAACAAATCTATGAAAGAAACAGGCCAAAAACTAAAAGCTGAAATAGAAGCAATAAAAAAGGCACAAAATGAAGCAAAGAAGGAAACAGAAAATCTGAAGAAAAAGGCTGGAACCACAAATACAAGCATAACAAACAGAGTTCAAGAGATGGAAGATAAAATCTCTGAAGTGGAAGACTCAGTAGCTCAAATAGATATATCAGTCAAAGAAAATAGTAAAACTAAAAAAGCCATATCTCAAAATGTTCAGGAAATCTGGGACACCATGAAAAGACCTAATTTGAGAATAATAGGAATAGAAGAAGGAGAATACCAGCTGAAAGGCACAGATAATGTTTTCAATAAAATCATAGAAGAAAACTTCCCTAACCTGAAGAAGGAAATGCCTATAAAGATACAAGAAGCTTACAGAACACCAAATAGATATGACCCCCCCCAAAAAAAAAGTCAGCGTGCCACATTATAATCAAGCCACAAAACATACAGAACAAAGAAAAGATTTTAAGAGCTGGAAAAGAAAAAGGCCAACTCACATATAAAGGCAGACCCATCAGAATAATGCCTGACTATTCAATGGAAACGATGAAAGCTAGAAGGGATTGGTCAGAAGTTATACAGATGCTAAAAGAGCATGGCTGTCAAACTAGAATATTATACCCTGCAAAATTATCAATCACCATAGATGGAGTAAACAAGGTATTTCAGGACAAAGTCAGGTTGAAAGAATATCTATCTACCAATCCAGCACTACAGAGACTATTAGAGGGAAAACTCCAACCTAAGGACCCCAGATACACCCATGAAATCACAAACAATCAATAATTCCACAGAAGAATACCCCAGAGAAAGGAAATACAAACAAGTTACCACCAAAAATGGCAGGAAATATGAATCAATGGTCACTAATTTCCCTTAATATCAATGGTCTCAACTCTTCTATAAAACGTCACACACTAACAAGATGGATACAACAACAGAAGCCACCTTCTGTTGCCAACAAGAAACACACCTCAACCACAAAGACAGACACAGGCTTAGAATAAAGGGTTGGGAAAAGATTTTCCAGTCAAATGGTCCTAAGAAACAAGCGGGGGTTGCATTCCTAATATTTAACAAAGTAGACGTTAAGCTAAAAGCAATTAAAAGGGACCAAGATGGTCACTACTTATTCATCACAGGAAAAATTGGTCAAGAGGAGATTCCAATCTTGAATATTTATGCCGCTAATATAAGGGCACCTACTTATGTAAAAGAAACACTGCTAAAGCTCTTATCCCACATCAATTCTTACACCCTAATAGTGGGAGACTTCAATATCCTACTTTCAACCCTGGATAGATCAACCAGACAGAGACTCAACAGAGAAATAAGGAGTCTAAATGAGGTTATGATGCAAATGGATTTAATAGATATCTACAGAACCTTCCACCCAAACGCAAAGGAATATACATATTTCTCAGCTCCTCATGGAACTTTCTCCAAAATTGACCACATAATTGGTCATAAAGCAAATGTCAGCAGATACAAAAAAATGGAAATAATCCCTTGTAACATATCAGACCACCAGGGCCTAAAGTTAGAGTTCAACAACATCAAAACCCAAAGAAAGTCTACCAACTCATGGAAATTAAACATCACTCAGCTGAACCATCTCTGGGTCAAGGAAGAAATTAAGAAAGAAATCAAAGTCTTCCTAGAATTCAATGAAAATGAATCTACAACGTATCCAAACTTGTGGAACATAATGAAAGCAGTCTTAAGAGGAAAATTCATAGCGCTAGATGCCTATATGAAAAACCTAGAGAAATCCCACACTAGAGACCTAACAGCGCAGCTGAAAGCCTTAGAACAATTAGAAGCAAACTCACCCAGAAGGAGTAGATGGCAGGAAAAAATCAAACTTAGAGCTGAAATCAATACAATTGAAACAAAAAGAACAATACAAAGAATCAATGAATCTAAGAGTTGGTTCTTTGAGAAAGTCAACAAGATAGATAAGCCCTTATCCAAACTAATCAAAAAAACAGAGAGAGAGAGTGTCCAAATCAACAAAATCAGAAATGAAAAGGGGGACATAACAACAGACCCCCAGGAAATACAGAGAATCATCAGATCATATTTTGAAAACCTGTATTCCACAAAAATGGAAAACCTAGAAGAAATGGACAGCTTTTTGGACAGGTACCATCTACCAAAATTAAATGAAGATCAGATTAATTACCTAAACAGGCCTATAACCCTTAAGGAAATTGAAGCTGTCATTAAAAACCTCCCCAATAATAAAAGCCCTGGTCCAGATGGTTTTAGTGCCGAATTCTACCAGAAATTCAAAGAAGAATTACTACCGTTACTCCTCAAACTATTTCACACAGTAGAAACTGAAGGAATATTGCCAAATTCCTTTTATGAGGCCACAATTAGCCTAATACCCAAGCCACTCAAAGACACACCTTCAGCAATGTAGCAGGAGACAAGATAAACTCAAAGAAATCAGTAGCCCTTCTATACACTAAAGATAGAAGAGCTGAAAAAGAAATAAGGGAAACATTACCCTTCATAATAGCTGCAAATAGTATTAAATAACTTGGAGTAACTATAACCAGAGAAGTAACAGACCTATTTGACAAAAATTTTAAATCATTGAAGAAAGAAATTGAAGAAGATATCTGAAAATGGAAAGCTCTCCCATGTTCCTGGATTGGTAGGATCAACATAGTAAAAATGGCAATTCTACCAAAGGCAATCTACAGATTTAATGCACTTTCCATCAAAATACTTTTTGGACCTTGAAAGAACAATACTCAATTTCATTTGGAATAACAGGAAAGCCAGGATTGCCAAAACAATTTTACTCAACAAAAGAACCTCAGGAGGTATCACCATCCCTGGCTTCAAGTTATACTATAGAGGTACAGTAATAAAAACATCCTGGTACTGGCATAAAAGCAGACTTGTGGACCAATGGAATAGAACTGAGGATCCAGACATTAACCCAAAAACATGAAAACCTGATTTTTGACAAAGAGGCCCAAAACATTCAATGGAAAAAAAGATAGTATATTTAACAAATGGTGTTGGCATAGCTAGATGGAAGTGTGTAGAAAAATGCAATTAGATCCGAGCCTGTCACCCTGCACAAAACTCAAATCCAAGTGGATCAAAGACCTCAACATAAACCCAGCCACTTTGAACTTGATAGAAAAGAAAGTGGGAAATACACTTCTACAAATTGGCACAGGTGACCACTTCCTAAATATAACACCAGTGGCACAGACACTAAGACCAACAATCAATAAGTGGGATCTCCTCAAGCTAGGAAGCTTCTGCAAAGCCAAGAACACTGTCAATAGGACAAAATGACAACTTACAGAATGGGAAAAGATTTTAACAAACCCTACAAGTGATAGAGGACTGATCTCTAAGATATATAAAGAGCTCAAGAATCTAGAGCCCAAAACCTTGAATAACCCAATCAAAAAATGGGGTACAGATCTAAAAAGGGAATTCTCAGCAGAGGAACTACGAATGGCTGAAAGGCACCTGGAAAAGTGCTCATCATCTTTAGCCATCAGAGAAATGCAAATCAAAACAACTTTGAGACACCACTTAACACCTGTTAGATTGGCTAAGATAAAAGACACAGATGACAGCCTATGCTGGAGAGGATGCGGAGCAAGGGAAATACTCCTCCATTGTTGGTGGGAGTGTAAGCTTGTTTAGCCACTTTGGAATGCAATATGGTGGTTTCTCAGAAAATTGAGAATCAATCTCCCCAAGGACCCAGCAATACCACTTCTGGGTGTATACCCTAATGATGCTTAGTCATGCTCCAAAGGCATTAGCTCAACTATGTTCATAGCAGCATTATTTGTAATAGCAAGAACCTGGAAACAACCTAGATGTCTCTCAACTGAAGAATGGATTAACAAACTGTAGTACATCTACACAATGGAATACTACTCAGCAGTAAGAAAAAATTATATCCTAAAATTCGCAGGCAAATGGATGGATTTGGAGAATATCCTCCTGAGCGAGGTATCACAAACTCAAAAAGATAAGCAGGGGATGTACTCACTCATTAGTGGTCTCTAAACAAACAAACAAGAAAAAAAGTCAAGCATGCCCAAGCTGCAAACCACAACCACTGAACAGCTTGGGATCAGAAACACCCTGGACTGACCCTTCTGATCCCACTCCAACTATAGGAACACCTGACTCACTCTTGAGGGAGGGGGGACAAAACTGGATTTGCCAGGATTGGAGACTGAACTAAGCATTATTGGGTCAGTGGGACCATAGGACTGTCTGCTGCCTGCCCAGGGAGGGGATGGGGAGTTGTGGAGAAGAAAAAATGACCTGATGTGGTGGGAGGGGGAAGGGACCTTGAATAAGGATATACAGGGATGGAAAAAAAAAAATCAGAGGGAAAGCTGAACACAAAGTAAATATATGTGTAGCAATCTTATTTGCATTATCGCCCTTGATAAGTCATGCTTATGATTTTTATCTTCTTTATAGTTATTGTTAACTTATCAGCATTTTAAATTCATTGTACTGTTTTTCTTGATAAATACAAAATAAAGAAGAAGGAAAAAAAAATTTCCCCCTATTCTATGTGTATTGCCTCACACTGGTAAAAAGTGATGTTTCTTCTAACTCATGTGATTCTAGCAGTGATAGCAAAATTATGGAACTTCTTCTCTACCACTGTTTAGGGGATATGTAATACAAGCCTTGGTTTGGCTGTTTGAATATGAAATATTCCTTGTAATCTTGTTTGTCCTTAACTAATGGCACTATTGGGAAGCCCTGGAAATTTTAGGAGATAACACTTAGCTGGTGTTGGTCACTATGTGAGGATCTTTAGGGGTACATCTTATCCTAGCCTTTTCTTGTACCTCTCCTTTTGGCTCCCATCTGTCCTGGAATGAGCTACTTCCCTTCAATACATGTTCCCCCATTATGCTCAGCCACATCATGGGCACACAACAATGGAATCAGCAAAGCCTAAACCAAAACCAAGAACCAAAATAAAATTTTATTCCTTTAAGTGTCCTCTCAGTTTCTTATTATAGCAAAAAAGAAAATCAAACACAATGATCAAATAAAAAATTTCATGCATTTATCTCCTGCAATTGTTCTGTGATAAGGCAATAGCTGAATCTATCCAGTCAAAGAGGACTGAATGTGTAGATTCTAGAAGACAGAAAAGGAACTCCTTCCTCTAGGAAAACCAGCCTGTAGCAGTAAGAGGTGTTTCCTGGCTGTGTGGAGGGAAGAGTGTGAGAGCATCAGCAGAAGATGATGGAGCCACATGACATGGAAGCAGGAGGCACCAACGCCACGTGATGTCTGTGTCTCCAAACCCCCGCCGTCTGCCTGAAGGTAAAACTCCATCTGATAATGCAATGCCTGAAACCTAAGTATGGTTTTTACATTTTTCATACAGTTGGATGAAGAAACAAAGAAAAAGAAAATTGTGTGGTTCATGAAAATGATCTAAAACTGACCTGTAGCATTCAGAAATAAAGTCTGATGGGAAGGCAACTGTGTTACTCGCTGACATCTTTTCCTAGCTACTTTTGAGATCTGGTTTATATAACATTATGCCAGAGATCACATGGCTCATAAGGCTGAAAATAGTTAGTATGTGGCTATTTCAGAAATAGTCCAGTGATGTATGTTTTAGGGTTAGGCTGTTACCAGTTCAAACTGTTACCACTGGGGTTTGGATTCCTGTTACTTACAACCAAGTGTTTTTTGAGAAATACATTCTTGGTTTTAAGGATAAGCAACATGAATGAAGTGTAGAAGGATCATGTAACTAGCTTGGTTGCATAGGTTGACAACAGAATGGAAGATGTGCCCTGGCCTCCCACAGACACTAGCTTCACAGATGCACAACCTGAGTATCCACGTGTGACCATGAATGTCAAAGGGCTCTGTTCTGGATCTAATACTTACTATCATAATCTTAAGATTTTTAATCATTTTTAACAAGCCTTGATTTTTTACTTTTTTCACTGAGCCCTGTAAATTATGTCACCTGCCCATGCAGACTGCCTGACCCTAACAACCCTGCCCTTTGCTAATCACATTACATTTCATTATAATTTCAGTCACACTGCCACAATAATATTAGAAAAACTGATAGTAAGCAGCTTCTGAGTTTTAATTTCAACCATGATTTATAGTCAGAAGCACACATTTTCTCACCTTTATAACAAAATTAACTTTGTCCAAGGTTCAAGAAGATAACTGTAATTTTATTTTTTTTTCATGTGATTTGATTATTCTCATCACCATATTGTGTTCTATTTATTTTGTGTTTCACTTATACTCTGGTAGTAGAGCCACTGAGTGAATAGATTTAGGAAGTTCATAAATTGAAAACAGGATTTTTAAAATGGTGCCAGTTAGAGAAACATCTGCTGTGGTGGTATAGTAATGAAAACATCTAAAGTGCTTAGATATCTCCTACGTAAGGATTGGTCAAAACTAAAGAAATAGAAAACAGGCCACCGGGACCGGTGCTCTCTGCGGCGTCCCAGCGCACTCTGGAGCAGGAGCAGCTGAACTCTGCACCTGGCCACACACACAGCTCCTGCTGCTGAGGGAATCTGCAAGGATCCCTACTGCGACCCCGAACTGAGTGAACTGAGCAAACCAATTGCAGGGGTCTCTGAGGGGCGGATTCGAACCCTGACCAGAGGTGA